>JAODAL010010553.1:0-104542 GCA_025379985.1 Phyllomedusa bahiana
CAGTGGAAACTAAAATGGTGGTTGAAAGACTCCTTTCCCACAGTCTTTTAAATCTGGGGGTCATGCAAGTTTGGGGCTCATGCTGTGGCCCAGGACGGGATAGTCTATGTCCAGTGAAACTAAAAGGGGTTGTTGAAAGACTCCTTTTTGCAGCACTTTTTAATCTGGGGTCATGCAGTTTGGGGCTCATGCTGCGTTCCAGACGGGATATTCAATGTCCAGTTCAAGTAAAATGTGGTTCAAATCATACTGCCTTCTGGCATTTTTTAATTTGTGGGTGATGCAGCTTTAAGGGTCGGCTGTGGTACAAAGACGGGATAGTGAATGGGTGTTGTGACTTTTTTTCTGTGGCTTTTATAACCTATGTGGTGTTGCCTAAGATGTAGCAGGTATCCATTGACTGTTGTGGATGTTAATTCCAGCTTCTCCAGCCCTGTTGGGTTTTAAGAATGAAGGTGTTGTTCGTCTCCCATAGACTTTAATGGTCATCGGCGATAATCTATTATCGACTATCGGAAATCGTCTTGATAATTGCCGATATCGACTATCGACCCGATGACGATAGTCAACGTAATCGCTCATCACTAGTGGTGGAACCTCCACCAGCTATCCCGTCGGCGACTGTGGGTCCCAAGCTCAGGCGGTCTTTACCATCCAAGTTCGATGGGGACCCGAAGCTCTGCAGGGGATTCATCACCCAGTGCTCCATGCACATTGAGCTGATGGCCGACCAATTTTCTACTGAGCGTGCTAAGGTGGCGTTTGTCGTTAGCCTCCTGTCTGGTAAGGCCTTGGCTTGTGCCACGCCTCTCTGGGACAGAAATTATCCTATTATGGCTGACCTGCAGATCTTTCTCTGAGAGTTTTGCGGCATTTTTGAGGAACCGGCACGTGCATCATCAGCCGAAACGGTGCTCCTGAACCTTCGTCAGGGTGAATAATCGGTTGGAGATTATGCTGTCCAGTTCCGGACCCAGGCCTCAGAGCTAACCTGGAATGATGCCGCCCTTTGCGCTACATTCAAGAAGGTCCTTTCCAGCAGGGTAGAGGACACACTCGCTGCCAGGAACCTTCTGTCTTCTCTGAGTGACCTCATTCACTTGGCCACCCGCATAGAATTACGTTTCGCTGAGAGACAGGAAGAACTTTGTCAGGAGTGCGATTCTGTGCGACTCGCTGGTTTCCCTGTCTGGCGTCGGTCTTTCAGAGGTCTCCGTTATCGCTCCCACAAGCCTCCGGTGAGGAACCCATGCAGATGGACCAGATTCACTTGTCCGAGCAAGAGTTGTATCGTCATTGAGCGGAGAACTGCCGGTTCGGATCATTTTCGAAGGGCCTGTCCGCGACACACTCAGCGTTCGGGAAACTCCCGCACCTAGGCTACGTAGGAGAGGCGTTCCTAGGTATGATCTCTCCCTCTCCACGACTGACGATGCCGGTAGTGGTCACGACCGACACGGGACTCTCATTCCAGGTACCGGCTTTCCTGGATTCAGGTTTTGCCGGGAACTTTATCTACACTGCCCTGGTATCTCGGTATCATCTGCCAACGGTTTGACTGGAAAGGCAACTGATGATATCTTCGGTCAGCGGTGAGCTTCTGAGAGACCCCATACAGTAACTTACCAAGCCCGTGTCTCTCCAGGTGGAGGCCCTGCACAAGGAGAAGATCACCTTCTACGTACTGCCTCGTTCTTCCACAGCAATCCTGTTGGGGCTTCCGTGGCTGCAGCGCCATGCTCCTACGCTCAACTGGAAGACAGGCGAAGTTACGCATTGGGGACCTGATTGCCAGGACCACTGTCTGGTAGCACCTCGCCCGGTGCATCCCACTTCTCCGCAGTCGTCCCTCAAGCCCATGCCAGGTCTGCCCGGGGAGCACCAGGATTTTGCGGATGTCTTTTCGGAAAAGCAGGCTGAGACGCTGCTGCCCCATCGGCCCTATGACTGCCAAATTGATCTCCTGCCCGCTACCAGTCCTCCCTGGGGTAGGGTGTATCCGTTGTCTGCACCCGAGACTCAGGCCATGTCAGCCTATATACGAGAGAATTTGCAGAAGGGCTTTATCCGTAAGTCCTCTTCGCCGGCCGGTGCCAGGTTCTTCTTTGTTGAAAAGAAGGATGGATCTCTTCGCCCTGCATCGATTACCAAGGTCTAAATAAAATCACCGTCAAGAACCGTTACCCCTTGCCACTGATCTCGGAATTTTTCGACCGGCTCCACGGAGCCAAGATCTTTTCTAAATTGGATTTGCGGGGAGCGTACAACCTCATCAGAATCCGTGAGGGCAATGAGTGGAAGACAGCTTTCAACACACGTGATGAGCACTTTGAATGCTTAGTGATGCCTTTTGGTCTGTGCAATGCTCCGGCTGTCTTCCAGGAGTTTGTTAATGACATCTTTAGGGACCTTCTCTATACTTGTGTCATTGTCTACCTGGATGATATCCTGATATTCTCTCCTGATCTGCAGACCCATCGCCTACAGATTCGCCAAGTATTGAGACATCTCCATAATAATCACCTGTACGCCAAGCTAGAAAAGTGCCTATTTCATCAGACAAGTTACCGTTTCTGGGCTACATTGTCTCGGCTAAAGGCCTTCTAAGTTGTCGGCCGTTCTGCAGTGGCCTCGGCCAGCCAGACTTTCATTCAGTGCTTCCTTGGGTTCGCTAATTATTATCGGCAATTTATTCCCCACTTTTCCACACTGGTGGCACCAATTGTGATGCTGACAAAGAAAAACGCCAACCCGAGATGCTGGTCTCCGGTGTCTGAAAGAGCGTTTACGGAACTAAAGACTGCCTTTGCTTCAGCCCCTGTTCTGTCGTGCCCTGACCCGGAGAAGCCTTTTTCGTTGGAAGTGGATGCCTCGTCGGTGGGGGCAGGAGCGGTCCTCTTGCAAAAAGGACCTAGGGGCAAGATTCTCACGTGCGGATTCTTCTCCAAGATGTTCTCGCCGGCAAAGAAGAATTACGCCATCGGGGATCGTGAATTGTTAGCCATCAAGCTGGCACTGGAGGAGTGGCGCCATCTCCTACAGGGGGCCTATCATCCCATCGATGTATACACGGACCACAAGATCCTCCAGTATCTTCAGACGGCTCAACGTCTAAATCCCCGTCAAGCTAGGTGGTCTCTGTTCTTTTCGCGCTTTGATTTTCAGATTCACTTTCGCCCAGCAGAAAAGAACTTCAAGGCCGATGCACTTTCCTGCGCTTCAGATACTATCGGAGAAGAACCAGGTCCGCAACATATTATACCCCCTGAATGTTTGATCCATGCCGCCCCGCTGGATCTCCAGCAAGTGCCCCCGGGTAAGACTTACGTGCGCCCGGCGCTCCGGAAGAGGGTTCTCGAATGGGGTCATTGCTCTCGGATTGCGGGGCATCCCGGGGCTCAGAAGACGTACCAGTTAAGCTCTCGTTTCTATTGGTGGCCAGCTCTTGCCAAAGACACAAGAGATTTTGTGGGAGCCTGCATCACCTGTGCCCGCAATAAGACTCCGTATCAGAGCCCGTCTGGTTTGCTTCAGCCTTTGCCGACACCTGATTCTCCATGGTCACAGATATCGATGGACTTCATCACCGATCTTTCCGCCTTCTGCGGGTAATACTGGGATCTGGGTGGTCATGGACCGCTTTTCTAAAATGGCTCACTTTGTTCCTTTACCTGGTCTTCCTTCTGCTCCACAACTCGCCAATCTCTTCTTTGAGTATATTTTCCGTCTACATGGCCTCCCACAACACATCGTCTCGGACCGGGAAGTTCAGTTCAATTCCAGGTTTTGACGTGCTCTCTGCTCCCGATTTCAAGTGAAGCTGGACTTTTCCTCGACCTACCATCCTCAGTCTAAAGGCCAGGTGAGAGGGTTAACCAGGTCCTTGGCATGTATTTGCACCATTTCGTCTCTGGCCGACAAGATGATTGGGCCACTTTATTGCCTTGGGTGGAATTTTCGTACAATTCGTTGGACTCTGAGTTAACTGGCGCCTCGCCTTTCTATGTGGTTTATGGGCTACATCCCCCCCCACCAAACCCCCTGCCTACATCTTCCGAGGTGCCTGCGGTAAATTTCCTGGTCCGGGATATGACAGCCATTTGGGAGCAGACCCGCCACTCCCTGCAGCGTGCAGTTGTCCGCAAGAAGAACCAGGCGGACAAGAGGAGAAGACCTCCGCCGACTTTTCTTCCGGGAGATAAAGTGTGGCTGTCCGCAAAGTACATCCGGCTCAAGATTCCCAGCTACAAGTTAGGTCCATGCTTCTTGGGTTCAATCGAGGTGATGGAGCGGATAAAACTTGAGGCCTATAAGCTCAGGCTCCCTTCTACTATGCGGATCCCAAATTGTTTCCATGTCTCCCTATTGAAACCTGTGGTGCTTAAGCGCTTCTCTCGAAAGGTCACCTCCTCTCCCCCTGAAGCTGAGGCCTCCAAGGAGATTCTGGCCATGAAAACTATCAGAGGGAGGCGACACTTCCTGATCGACTGGGAAGGATTCGGGCCGGAGGAGAGATCTTGGGAGCCGGAGGATATCATCTTGGACCGTGACCTAGTACAAAAATGTCTTATTTTCAGAAAGAACAATTCCAGTAACACTTCCAGTTCCAGTAACAATGCCTCTTTCTCGGCACAGTCATAAACAGTGTTTTAACAAATAATAAATGTGTCTTCACCAAGTGTGCATCGATATAGGACTCTTTTGGTGCATTTTACCACACACTTCAGACACAACCACTATTGTGTAAAGACATTATATTTTTGAGCATTACAGCATTATGCACTAAAAGTGGCTGGCTACTACCATCATATCGATACACTGTAATGGAGAACCTGACATTAACAACATTTGGTTATTGACTAAATAAAAGATATACAATATGGAAGGTGCACTATGTTGCTAAAAGTAGCATCTTTGTTATTCTTCCAAATTTTCAAGATAGAATCCATGTAACATTTATATGATCATAGCATCCCATCCAAATAGGTTTCCCAGCATAAAGTTTTCTACATAGAGTATAAAAGTATACACATATAACACCCATATCACTGGTAAAATCAAGGGTGTATCTAATATTAGTTACAGAATACGAAGTTAATAGTAAATAACAACCTGAATCATCACTCAAAACAGCATCAGTATATACATACTGCTGAATTCCTATATAAAACTTGTGCTACTATTTTTATTTCCAAATATTTATGCCAAGCGCTACTTGTTTGGTACACATTATCAGTGCTAACAGTGCAACCGCTCTACCGCTCTGATGTAGCTTGCTTTATACTAGTATACTAGTCAACCTGTTTTTATAGTCTTTTTCCTCTAGTGATAGGAAAGCATAAATAAGCAGTTCTTTCAATAGTAGTTATTCTTGAAAAAGTAAATCACATTGATTTCCAAAATGTTGTAAATAGATAAATTTTGTCCTATAGACCATTATCCTTAAAGAGAACCTGTCACATAGGTTATTTCTCCGCTTGTGGGACAGCACAAGCCAAATGTCAGACCTGCTGTTTCCAGCGCTTGTGTCCCTTATTCTGGTAAGATGCTGTAGTTTTTGTGTATTGAATGCTCAAATCTGCAGTTTCCAAGTCATTCAAAGAATCAGTTTTTTTCAAACCCCGCCCACCTTGGCTAGCCCCGCCCACCTCAACTGATAAACCTATTTCTTTGAATAGGTAGAAACATGTGAATAACTGTCAGTGGGCGGGGCTAGCCTTTGGTGGACGGGGAGAACACCCGCTCATGAATAAGATTTGAGCGTTGTATGCTCTAAAACTACAGCATCTTACAGAATAAGGGACACAGCACTGGAAACCGCATGTCTGACACTAGCTTGTGCTGTCTTCAGCAAGGGGGGCATAACCTATGTGACAGGTTTCCTTTAAATGCTACCAACCAGAGCAGTATCCATTGTAAAGTATATAAGTCTTGTTGGACATACTGTTGAAAACATTGTTAATTACAAGTTTGTCCTTTGGCATCATCCTGTGGAACCATTGATGATGATTGCAGTAGAAGAGTCCTACAAAGTTACTGAATTATGGCCCTGTTCGGTTCAAAGTCGGTTATACCAAACTTGTGAAAAAAAATTTAGCTTCAGGACATCCCATATTTTTTTCCTAACCCAAAAAATATTAATAACATAAACCCAGCTCAAGGTAAGAAACAAAGGAAGTTTTTTTTTCAAGTTTTTGATGTTTTGGGGGGGGGATTTGGTTGGTAATGGGGGTTGATTGTTGCCAAAATCTAATTTGGGCCAACCTAAATGGAATCTTTTGGATTTGGGTCAAACTTAACATTTACTGGATCTGAAGTGCAATACTATATTGGTTTCCATTAAGGAGTGGCATCATGATGGAGCTGCCACACTGACACAGTGTTTCGTAACCATAGGTCCTCTGACATAAATAATTGAAGTTATTATTACTGATTTTGGCAAACAATATTCATAGTTTTTCACAGTTCTGATGAATAGCAAGTAAAATTAAGTGAAAACTTAGATTTTTAAGTTATTCTCAGCTTTAACTGCCACTGACATGATCTTTATCATCAACTATACCTGATACTGCCTTTATATCTATATTTTGCTCTTCCTTTCTTTATTGATTGTTAGTTTATTATATGTTTAGTTTATTTGAATTATGGATTCAAGAGAGATGAACATACAAAACGTGAGATCTTTGTATGGTTAGAAAATAAAGATGTTGCAAAGTTGATGATTTAATTCTTTGGGCTGCATTGCTTGCGCATTGTGATATGTAATATAAAGTGAGTGGTAAAGATATTTTTTGAGCAGCCAAATATTTTTAAAATAAAAAGATAGCAATGTAAAGGGACATTACAATCTGCTGTACTTTTGTGCTGCAGATTTAGATGCAAAGTCACTGCTAAACCTTTATGTACCAAAATATAAATCTTCATTCAACTCTGTATCTACACTGTCAAGTCTGAATAAGGGTGCTTTAACATGGTGCATTTTTTGATGCTTTTTTTTCTGAAATGCACAGCATTAATTACTGTGCATTTCTGCAAAAATACACACCAAAAACACATCAAAAAATGCACCAAAAACATACTGTGTGAAAGCACTATAAGAAAAATATGCCAAATGTGATCCACCACTGGTTGTCCTGAGGTTTATTATTAGCTATTATTATTGTCTCCTGTGCTCATGTATTAATACAGTTATCACTGTGCCTTTCATACAGTTGTTTTGCTGGATTGCATTTTACCATCCAAACTGAAAACATTTGGTATGGAAAAGAAAAATTTGGATTACTTCCAATATTTTCCTTTCATTATTAAACTTGGGATCTTTAGGCTTTTCAAAAAGTATACTTTTCAGAAGGTCCATTGTTAATTTCATTGTAACCTTTGTTGCTATCATTGCACATTTAGGACAAATCATTAATAAGATCAGATCATTTGTGAATCAACTAGTTAAAACACACTTTTGTAACAAATGACAGATTTAAGACCGTTTTACTGGAAAATAAATGGGTTATAAAGCCACCTTTTCCCCCAAATTATAAATTGCTTTCAACCAAGCATTCATTTTTATCTTCTTCCTTCTAAGAGTCATAACTTTTTATTTTTCTGTCTAAATATTTGTGCAAAGGCTTTTTTTGTGGGACAAGATGTACTTTTTAATTGTTCCATTTACTGTGCCATACAATGTAGTGGAAACCACCTCACCCCCCCAAAAAAAATTTAAGTGGGGTGGTGGTGTGGGGAAATTAATGATGCCATGGTTTTGTTTTTTATGGAGTTCACTTTTTGGTACCAATTTGCAATTTTCAATGATAGATGCAGTGTCAAAAAGGGTATTGCCAATGAAGATAGACATAAACAAACAATACCAAAATGCATCTAATGAAGAGCAATTCATAGGATCCAAACCTATGGAAAATGTATGGGTGTACTAAGAAGACAAGATTTGGATTCCACTGATACCAGCCTGCAAAATGTTTTTATAGTGAATCTACAATCATATTCTGTTCCACAAGTGTGTTTCTATTTTATTGCAGTCTGTACAGTTACTACTAAGCAATAAACATTGTATAACCATATAATAAGAGAGAGAGATAGGAGTCATGATTGGAAGGTCGAAGGTCTCTGCAATCCACTGGAAATTCTGGATACTTAAAACTATACTATACTAGTAAATCCATACTTTGCTATATGATTAAACTACTACTGTTTAAAGGTCTGGAAGGTTATTTTTTATCAGTGGTGATTCAAGGTATTGCCCTGGGGGGATCAATAGATTTATCTGATTGGGATCACACGCTATAACTTTATAATTCCGTTTCACATTTAAAAAAATGTAAGTAAAAAGTGCTTTTTGTTTCCAATATCAATAAATTCTTCAACATTGACTAATCAGTGCTTCTATACTGAGAAAAGTAAAATAGCGTAATATACTGTACCTTATTTATTGCATGTTGTTATAGCTCTCCAAATGTTTATCATGCTACAGAGAAGCTCTTCTTATCCAATATACAACAGCAATGTTCAAGGCTTTTTGTACCTTTCGAATTGGAAGCTTAGTATTGAAGATCTTAGAGCCACATGTAGAGTCTGGCTTTCTAAAACGTATGTCTGAATACCATGGATGATGACACTAAGGGCCACATGTATGAAAACTGTCTAGGTCTAAAACTCCTTGTTGCCCATAGCAACCAATCAGAGTGCCCCTCTCATTTTTCCAGAGCACTATATGAAATGAAAGGGGTGCTCAGATTGATTGCTATGGGCAACAAAGTGAGCTGTTTAATTAGGCTTCTGTCCGAATACAATGTCTCTTACAACAGTACTGTCTCTTTAAACAGATGGCCGCAACCTCCACCAAATGTGAGGGGGTCATCGCAGTAGTCAATCACAGTCCATAGGCAATAGAGCCTTCAAGCCTTCTCAGGTCCAAGCATGGAGTCACAACAAAACCATAAAAAATAAGCCCTGCTCGTCAGAGCACTAACTATACAGTAGTGGTTTTTCCTTACTACTACCTTATAGCCACAACTAAGTTGGAGATGCTGGTATTCTCCTTGTAAAGCCTCTCAGGCCCAAACTCCTTGACCTGTTATAGCATACACACCTAGTCAGCCGACTAGCTGGTTTTATATAGGCCAGCTAAATTCTGGCCTGGGATGTGGGCAGCAGTCACACAACCAAAACTTTGACTACTCCCAGTAAGCGCCATCCCAGACTAAGCTGTTTGCAGACAGATGTGACATGCTGTTGCTAATAAGTACCCTTATTGCCATTATGTTCTGGGATAAAATCTTAAGAACCATTTTGAGACCACATGCAGGTGCAGTGGGCTCTGGGTTCCTTCTGATGCATTAGAATGCTAGGCCTTATGTGGCTGAAGTGTGTCAACAGTTTCTTCAGGCATTGACACTAGGGCCCCCCATTTTCTAGCTACAAAGCGACACTTTGGGCTCAGGTAAAACACTTTTTAAAGTGGTTTACTGTTCCAGCATTAATACACTGTTTTGCTTCTAAAAAAATATTATTTATACAGTTTCATACCCCCCTGATCGTGGGGCGCATTATAAAGGGGCCTTGGGTGCTTTTAATGCGTCTGATATTGAGTTTTCCCTTTTTATAAAAGAGGAACGGGGCTGCGCTAGTTTTTGGCAAAAAGACCCCAGATTCTAGTGTACCCCCTTTTCATACATGTCGCCCTAAGAACCTCAAAATTTTCATGTATTCCAAAGTAGCAGAAATGTTTTTCAAAAAATTCCTATGTCCCCACTGTTTTCAGTGCTTGTAGAGTGCTCCAGATATTGTGTTGTGTTTTCATTCATCTCCCAAATGCCATGTTGCACCACAGGTGTCCGGGTTTTTGATGATGTTTTAAATCCAGTCTGGGGGGAGATCCCTCAGAGGAACATCCGCCATCACAGACAAGAGAAACAACTGCAACATCAGTTCAGACCAGTGAATATTTTTACTGGAGTCTGAATAAAAATCCTTTGGACTCACTGATTTTTTTACCTTTTTTAAAAAAATCCCCATGTAACTGGAACGATAGTGTGGACGCCTATTTCAGGGGCGCACTCGTGGTGAAGCACAAGGGTTTACAAACCTCCAAAAGTACTCACTATTCCCAGAGTAACATAAACCAGTTAAAGATTTCCCAACAAAGCAACAAAAAAATTATCAACCCTGAAGGATTTTTTTTGTTCCACAGACTCACATGGATGTTATTTCCAGAAATGTTAATTTAAGGCCTGACAGGCCTAACCAATGTCTCTATCCAACTGGCGTTCACCCTTACTGGGCTTGGGTTTTACCTCGGTTAATTTCCGATCACAGGTTTGGGGGCGGGGTTTCTTTCTGTCAATATCTGACGTTGCACTTTAACACTTCTCCACTAACCACAATAAGACAGCAGATAACTTCCTCTGATTTCTGCAGCTTTTAGTCCCCCATGAAACCACGAAGCTTATTCTGATTCAAAAAATTTTCCTGAAAGAGAAAAGGTATTTCACAAAATGATTGCGGCGCGTACAGTGTTCTTTGTCTACTTTTGATTATTGAAACCTGATAATAGGGCCTAGTTGTTGGAGTGTGTAAGTGAACGTAGGCTTTCAATCCATCCTAATAGTTCTGGACATTGTCTAATTTAATCAGTCAGGAGCCAGGTGCGATGCCTTTAACCAAGACTGGGTTATTTCAGGGTGTAGGAGCATCTACATATGAATCCGGTTGTTTGTCAGGTATAAGGCCTGTTCTATGTCAACTAGAAGACATTTAGCTGTTTAGTGACCAGAGAGGCTTAGGTTTTTCTTTTGCTTGTTTTATTTTTATTTCAGTTATCACAACTTGAAACTGGCTGAGATCAGTTGCACCAAAATCCTGCTGTGTGGATTACAACTTTCTCATGTGCCTACTGCAGTGTGACTGTCCTGCCCCCACTTCACGAAACCCGGGGTCTTTTGGGGAGCTCCAGGCAGCAAACCCTTTCCCACTTTTTAATAATTACGACCGTGTTTGAAGTCTGAAGTTTTATTAACGGGAGTAGGTTGGGTAAAACTGATGGACAAACAAAAATGTACATTAAATAAAAATAGTCTGTTTGTAAAAAACATAAAAACGTGTAAAAGGTAAAAATACAGAAACCTTTAAGGGTGGATAACATGTCCCAGGTCAATCTGAAAAACGCACAGTATAATCTGTCAAACACATACAACAAGTCTAAACTGTACTAGCGTGCTTATGAAGCTGATATAGCTAACATTTCACAACCCAAACACTTCCACCCTTATGTTCAACAAGAGTAAGATGAATGGCTATGCCCTCTCTGGGGCAACATGATGAAAATGAATTTCTTCTCCCCATAATGAAAAGAATTTCCTCTTAACAGGAAAAATAAAAATTTGTAAAACCTTACAAACAAGGCCAAAAGGTGGCCCCAAAGGGCATTAATTTTTTAAATATGTATGTAAACCATTTGGGGACAAAATGCAGCATTAATCACATGCCTAAGCAGAAACACTCCCCCTGGCGCAATTGATCCACAACAGAGTCCTCAAAAAAAACAGAATATAGTTTTCAGTAACTGGTCTGGGGAACGTTTATCTCATTCTGCTTATGCCCCTTGACCTCTACTTTGCTATGTTTCCCTTTTCGTTTGGGGAGTGTTTTTGGTGATAAGTCCTAAACCCATTGTTCTATGTGTTTCAGTCTTTCAAAGAACGACATCACCAATTTTGGGGTTTGGGTTTGGGGGGTTTTCCCACTTTTTTTCCTTGGTTGTATGTGGAGATTATTTTTCTCCACTTGCCCAAAAAAGGGTTTAGCGGGGCTTTTGAATTTCTCCCATTGACGTTTGTAAAGATTTTTAGATGTAAATTCTCCTGCAGGGCTTTAACAATGCTGTCTTCCGAGTAAGCAGCAACGGGGAGTAAGGACCCTGGATTTTCTGGATCCTTAAAATTTGGAAAATTAAAGGGTCGGGCATTAATAATGGCTGAAACCTCTGCCGGAAGGTAGTTAAGCATCATGAGTGAGCCTTTTTGTACCAACTTGCATAGGAAATAGACCCGGGTTTTTTCGTGTTTCTCCCTATCATTCTCCCCCTCTCCCCCCAAGAGAAGAGTGCGGTGGGAAATTGAAATCCAAATAAAACCTGCTCACATATTCTTTCGGACACGTGTATCCAGTTTTAGAATTTGCATTTTTTTAGCTGCTCCAACAAATTTAGGCCTCTGTCAGAACGTATTGTTTCACTGGCCCTCTGATGGCAATGAAGCGGCTAAGAGCTTTATGAAGTTTGAACACCCATAGATTCAATTCCCTAATGTGAACACTCAGGTGGACATACAAGTGAAAGAACGACCACCGTTTCTTTGGTTGCCCTCTCTGGTGTATCGGAAACAGGGCCCGGGATAAAATACTCAAAAAACCACGGGGTAAAAGGGAGGATCTTACTAACCCTTCAGTTTGGGGTTTGGGCCATTTTCTTTTTGGAAAATCCCTCGCTTTTTTTTCACAAAAACCTTTGAAAAATAAATTTACTCACGCATCGTTTGCTCCAACTACCCACAGTCGCATCGAAAACCCCCTTCTGAAAACAGCCGCCCTGATGTCTTATCTCATTGTGGTAAGTTTTTACAAGCAAAAGAAATTGATGAGACTGGAGTTCCCAAGGGATGTTTTTCAGCAAATCTTTTCCCTTTTTGAGGCGCCCTCCAATCTCAATACCCATTCCATCAATAAACGGTTTCCATTTTCTTTAAAACCATTTTTTTGGGAAAGGGTCTTTTTAGTGATCTCTCGATTTCTTTGGCATAGACTTTTGTTGCACTCCGAAAAAAAACCCTTTTGGACTGATCAAGTTACTTACTGTGTAGACATTTTTACAGGGGTGCCACCCTTTACAGATGTTGGCATGCCCGTAGTCAAGGGCATTTTTTAAAGAACGTGCCTGTAGGAAAGTAGGTGGGGCTCAAATAAGTGTTTTTCCAGTTAGAAACTACTAAATTGGAGACTTGAGGTGCTGCTTTTTAAAACTTCGTATGCAATTTTACACCTGAGGGGGGATTTCAGCATCTGTGTCTACCCACTAGTTCAAATTTGTCAAGATTTGTGGTTTTGTCCCTTTGAGTTGTAAAATGCAGGACCTGAAACCCAATTGTCTCTTTTAGGTTCAGCACTACGATCTAGTTGTTTGGGTTGCAGGATTATGGTTTTGGTCACCGTCAAGGCATTTTGTCACTGAAGAGCCCATGAAGGGACATGGTAGAAAAAAGCGCGTGGTAGCTTTTTTTATGTGGGAATGATTTTTACATTTTGGAAAAAAAAAAGGGGTGTCCATTCCCTATGTTGGTAAGCTGTTGTTAACAGAGGTGGGTTTTTTTCATTCCCTAGACAAAACTTCCCCTAAATGCCCTCCAGACAAGTTTCTGGGCAATGGAGCATTGTGAGGCCTTTAAATTTTGGGTTTTTCTAGCTTTGTGAACTCTAAAGATACTCTCCCAAGGAGTAGGTTTATCTGTGCTTGACATCAAGTTCTGGAAAGAGAGCAACGCCTCAAATGGGAAAATATTCTCCACATCTTGAGGGGTTTCGCCCTATTTCTGGATTTGATTGCACTCGTTTTGGAGGGGTTTTGGCAAGCAAATGAGCCCCTCAATAGACCCCCCTGGAAACCTAGCTCTCCTCCCCCCCCCTCTAACAACCTGCCAAGTTTTTATGGTAGGGAGAGCGGGGCCTTTGTGTAAAAAATTTTAAAAAAGCAGATCTGGTAGAGACTTTTACTTTGGATTAGAATGCATAATCTGATTTTTTTGTCTTTTTGGCCTGAGGGTAGACTCTGATAGGAATTTTGGACAGGACCGCCACCTTGAGTCCTTTGCAGACCCCTGTACATTTGAATAACTGCTGGTTATCATACTAGCATTACTTTCCTTCACCCGTTTCCCCATGCTTTTGCATGTGGTAAAGTCCATGGGGCTGGACCAGGGGGAAAGCTGTGTTGTGACTGCTCTGTCACACTCTGTACATTTTAACACTACCTTCAGTCCTTGGCAAAGTGTGATGTCCCACACAACATTTGTAGCAATGTTTTCCCTTGAGGAAGGTTTTCGTTTTTTTCTCGACTTTTCCCTGAAGGCTCTGCATTTTGGTAAAAAATGTGGCTTTTTGTGCAAGGGACCGTTTCTGGGATCCTTGATCGTGGGTTCCTGGGGAAAGGAGTTTGAAGACCTGTGAGAGTAAACGTAGGGGAAAATATTGGTTTTGTGGACTGTCATTTGGGGTTCTATGATGTTAAAGGCGGAGGAGGACCATACATTTAAAATCAAAACTTGGATCATTCAAACTTTGCTTGCTGTTAACAAAGTTTCACAAAACATTTTAAAAAGAAAAGGTAAAAGTATTTTTATATGGACTGTGTACCCACTTTTCTTTTAGTTTTAAAAAGCTTTTTTACTAAGGTTGACACCTCGCTTGCAAGAAATGAAAGCCTGGTAGTTTTTCCACTGTTTTTTGGGAACCTGTGTTCCATTAGCAAGTCACTTATTCTCTAAGTTTCTGGGATCCCTTTCTAAATATTCAGGGGAAAAAACATCCCTCTTTTGAACAATGAGCTTTTATACCTCTGCTGAACCATAACACTCATTAGTCTCTCCCAGATCCTTTTTTAAAACCTGTTTCTGGGGAATTTATGTTAATTCTCTATCCTCTTACATGCTCGAATTCATTTCGAGCCCCTTTTAGGAGAACAACTTTCCCTACATCCCAAGTCTCGATCGTATTCTGAAAAGGGGGTCGGGAAGCTTTTTAAGTTTTCCGGGCGATCGCAACTTTTTAAGTCCTTTGTTGACCCCTCACATCGAGCAAAGAACTTTGCAAAGTCCGTTTTTGGCTTGATTTCCACGAAAAGGGCGCTGGAGAAATTTTTCTGGGGTTGGGGGAGGTTATGATCAACCTGTTAGGAATCTTGCATCAGTCCTGTCGTATCAACCCCTTTTGGGGGAATAAAATTCCCCCTGTGCTGGGAAAGAAAAATGTATTTTTTGTTGAGGGGTGAAGTCCACTTTACGGTTTACCTGTTGCATCCCCCTTGTTGTAGAACTGGGGGGACTGAAATCAGTTCCTATGTCCCCACTGTTTTCAGTGCTTGTAGAGTGCTCCAGATATTGTGTTGTGTTTTCATTCCATCTACCAATGCCATGTTGCACCACAGGCTGTCCAGGAGTTGACTGATGCTTTAATCCAGGTCTGGGAGGAGATCCCTCAGAGGAACATCTGCCACCTTATAAGCCGTGTACTGAGGTGGGCTTCCCAGAATACAGTGAATCACAACAAAAGAAACAACGCAAATCAGTTCAGACCAGGAATTTTTTTTACTGGAGTCTGAATAAAAAAAAACCTTTGGCTCACTGATATTTTGCCCTTTACATTTTACCTCATTAAATCCCCATGTAACTGGAACGATAGTGTGGACGCCTATTTCAGGGGCGCACTCGTGGTGAAGCACAAGGGTTTACAAACCTCCAAAAGTACTCGCTATTCCCAGAGTAACATAAACCAGTTAAAGATTTCCCTAACAAAAGCAACTAACAAAATTATCAACACCAGTGAAGGATTTGTTCCACAGACTCACATGGATGTTATTTCCAGAAATGTTAATTTAAGGCCTGACAGGCCTAACCAATGTCTCTATCCAACTGGCGTTCACCCTTACTGGGCTTGGGTTTTTCCTCGGTTAATTTACGATCACAGGTTTGGGGGCGGGGTTTCTTTCTGTCAATATCTGACATTGCACTTTAACACTTCTCCACTAACCCAATAAAACAAAGATAATTTCCCCGTTTTGCAGCTTTTTTGCCCCCCAGACAACCATAGCTTACTTTGATTAGCAAAAGTTCCCGAGAGGAGAAGGGGAGTTCACACAATGTATTGCGGCGCAAATGTTCTTTTGTTTTTGTTTAAAGATAATAGGGCTGGTTTTTGGAGTGGTAAGTGAATGAGGGTTTCAAAATCCTAATAGTTCTGGGAACGTCTAATTTAATACAGGGGGCCAGGGGTGATCCTTTTTTCAAGACTGGGTTATTTTTAGGGTGGGAGCATTCATATAAACCTTGTTTGTCAGGGTTTAAAGGGCCCGTTTTTTGTCAACTAGAAGACATTTAGCTGTTTAGTGACCAGAGAGGCTTAGGTTTTTCTTTTGCTTGTTTTATTTTTATTTCAGTTATCACAACTTGAAAAGGCTGGATCATTTCACCAAATCCTGCTGTTGGGTTACAATTTCTCATGTGCCTACTCATTGACTGTCCTCCCCCCCATAACCCCCCGGGGCTATGGGACCGACAGGGACAGACCCTTCCACTTGTCAAAAATTACGGGACCGTGTTTGAAGTCTGAAGTTTTATTAACGGGTTGTAGGATGGGTAAAACTGATGGAAAACAAAAAAAGTCCTTAGAAAACATAGTCTTTTTTTAACAAACTAAAAACAGTGTACAAGGGAAAATAATAAACTTTACGGTATAACATTCCAGGGCAATTAATAACACACAGTAAATCTGTATAAAAAATACAACAAGTTCAAACGAAGCAGTGTTTTGAAGAGTATAGCTAGACTTTTTTACAACCAAACAGCTTTCCAAAATATGCTTTAACAAAAGTAGAGTGAATGGCTGAGTCCTCTCGTGCAGACATGATGAAAATTTTGTTTCTTTTTACCCATAATGCAAAGAACTTTCTTTAAAAGGAAACAATAAAAATTTGGAAACCTTAAAAAAAAAGGGCCACTAGGTGGGGACCAAAGGCATTAATTATTTTAAATAATGAGTAAACCCTATTGGGACACAAAAACAGAATTAATCACATCCTATAAGCGCACATTTACTATCCACCCCCAAGGACTGTTACATAGCCCAATTTCTAAAGAGGGGTACTCAATCCCAAAACCTAATAAGATCAATGGGCTTTTTGTAGAGATTTAAGATGGCCATGAGAGCCATTTTAGCTGGGTTGTGTCTTTCCCAAAAGAGCATGACAGGTGCTGATCAAAGGAGAGATATCAGTGGGAGAGTTTATCTGCGGTGTTGTATTCTTTTCTTTTTTTTTGAGAAGTTGTTAAAAGTAGTTATTGGAATTGAAGTTTAACATGGATGATTTCCATCCATAGATCACAAGGCCAGTGTACAAATAAAAGTAAATAATTATCTTTGTCATTTCAATGTAAGTATATAAAGATTAAACCTGAGCAAGAGTGAATGATGAGTCATTCCAAAAACGACCACATCACTGTTGGAGGGCCGGCCTCAAGAGTTTGATCCAATAAACATAGCATTGAGTCAAATCAATAAAGATGTGAATTGGCACCAGTCCAACATTTATTCAGATGGTATATTTATCTGATCCACAGATATATGTAATAAGGAAACCGGTGGTGCTTCGCTCACAAACAAAAGATTCCAGCAAATGCTCAATATAAGAGAAATAGCGGCACTCACCGATTCTTTTTACGTTAGTTTTATATTCAGCGTTTCAATAACACAGGCACATGGACAGGGAGAGACACTGATTCAGCCTACGGCCGTTTCACGTCATCAGCCGCTTCCTCGAGGCAACCATCTGATGACGTGAAATGGCCGTAGGTTGAATCAGTGTCTCTCCCTGTCCATGTGCCTGTGTTATTGAAACTCTGAATAAAAACTAACAGAAAAAGAATCGGTGAGTGCCGCTATTTCTCTTATATTGAGCAAAAATAGCATTGACTTGATCACTAGGAAGTGTTATACTCCTTCAGTAAGATGAGGGTCATTCAGTTTCTAGAGCGAATGATTGGTTTTTTTTATTTTTTTTATGCAAAGGCATTATGTGGTTCATTCTTTAGATTTATTTGATGTCGTCTTATCCTTTATGTTTGAAGACTTGAATTACATAATACTCTCTGATAATTAGTCAGCATTCTGTGTTTTCCTTTCTGCTGCTACTTGTGGAAGCACAAGGTTAAGTAGCAATTGTCAAATTTGAATATATCAGCAGTATCATATTTATGCAAAATTAGGTGTGAAATACAACACCTGTCAGAATCAACCGCATACATGATGACTGAATCATAAAAGCCCCCTAACATCTGCAGACTCAAATATAAACCTTATCCCTAAGCAACAACTCAATCTTTACAAATCTAATAAGATTTAACTTTACTCAAAAACTGGGAGAAACCACCAAGGGGCTAAATATATTAAAAATCAAAGGGTACAAACTGAGCGATAGTTGAAGAGTTTGAGTAATGCATTTCTTTATAAAGCTATGTGAACCTGAATAAAAAATACATCAGATTTGTTAAGCAGGGCTATATTCTGTTAAATCAAATTCAGAATCTAAACCTCATATGAACTGTCTGTGACTGCTATGTGACTAATATCAAGATGGTGTATTGCTTTTAAAACTGATGCAATGCTTTCATAATAAAATTAATTCCATTTATTACTACAGCACTAACCTGGAAAACTACACTTACATTGAGTAATATTCTAAGTCTTTTAAAAGTTACTTGTTCTATGAAAATTTCTATTTCAAATAATGATGGTGATGGTGATAAAAGTTAGAGGGTGTTCACATCATGTTTTTTCTCTACATTTACCATGTATGTTGGGAAAGTCCTTACAATTCATTCTCAATGTAGTTATAGAAGTCCACGGTGTCTTCTAGGTGTCCAACTAGCTAGTATGTGTCAGCATATCACAAAAATAAAGTATCAAATAGTATAGTGGACTACGACTTTCCATACAGCAGCCCTTTAAAAAATCTGTTACTTTATGCCATCTATGATATGTTTAACATACTGTATATGCCATGGGATTTTCAATATCTTATCATATATCTAATGAACAGATGCAATTTTAGCCTATGCATAATGATGCATAACTATCATGCTTAGACTGTAATAGCATGTACCAATACAGTATGGGCAATATGTATGATTTGTAGCACCCAGGCACCATTTTTTTGTGCGTATTAGTAGCGTAGAATACGCCTGAATCTATGAACCTGTTCTACTGCCGGTCATATATTTAGCACTTTCTAACTACTAAGCGACAATTCTGGCTCAGGTAAACCACTTTTAAACTGGTCGACCTGTTCCATCAGTAATGCGCCTGGATTTGCCGTACTAAACACATAAATGTGTAAATTCGTACAGTTGTAATGCGACTTCTCCAGCACACCCCCCGATCTTAGGCACATTACAAAGTGCCACAAGCGTTCTGCAATGTACCTAATACTGGAGTGCACCTGATTAAAAATCTAGCAAACAGGGCTGCGCCATTTTTCGGGCTGAAAAGACGCCAGACTTCTGGCACACCCCCATACATACATGTCTCCCTATGTCTTGAAAGAGCTCACATTGTATTTGTAAAATGGATCCCATAATAGTCTAAAGGTGACAGACACTGGGGCTACTGCTGCAAGACTAATAGCTCATTGTACACTGAACACGTTTGGTGTACATATTAGACTTGAACAAGGCAGCCATCAGTGCTGTACAGCTGGTACTGCCATACGTGGCAAATGTGATACATGAGACCTGTTCTTTCTACCAAACTAATGATCTCAACTGTCTTCACACTGCACATGTAGTTGAAAGCTACAATATGGCAGAGCAAGGAGCCATCGGCTCCCCACCACCACTTACAGTGTTGTAGGCTGCGCACCACTTTAGGTAAGTTTCTATAGACATTTGGAATAGAAAGGGAGGTGCTGCAAAAGTGATGCATCTAACATGTTCTACAGAAAACGGTTTAGGCTGGAAGAAGTTATCATGGCGGTCTTCACCAGATGGAGAAGAAATGGAAGTGAGAACAACTCCTGTCAGAGAAGAAGTCACTTGTGAGGTTTATATTCAGTAATAGTATGGTTGTGTAATTTAGTCACTTTATGGTGGTGATGTGCATTGGTATTATTTGGCCTTTGAATACTGTTGTTATTGGTAATATTGGTCCTGATATACTGGTTTCATCAGTTAAAGTATGGTGGTATTATTTAGTCACTTTATGGTGGAGATATGTGGTAATAATGTGGCGGTATTGTTTTGCTCTGCTATACTGTTGTTATTGGTAATATTAGTCTTGGTATACTACCTTGGCCAGGAACAATATGGTGATAATATTTGCTCCTTGTATAGCAGTATTATTTGGTAATTGTATGACTTTTATTTAAAGGTAGAATACATAGAACATAACTACAGTTATTTTTATATTTTTTATTGATGTATTTTTGGGGGGAGTAATACGTCTTTCTAGACCCTAGGAATGCAATTTTTGCTCTAGCACTGGTCTCCTGGTCATCATAAATATGATGTCAGAGTCCCTGTCTAGGGCATGATTGGCCCGGCCTTCTGACATCCAGACCACATAGAACCCAGACTGCAAAGAAGGGAGATGAGTGGTGAAGGCAATTGTCAAACCACTTAGTCTAAACCTTCTGCAGCCCAGCACTTAGGACTAGCCAAAGCAGCAAGACAGGTGTGGTGGAAACCTGTTAATCATCACCCAGCAAATGCCAGGATCAGGCGGAGTTCAGACTGACCCGAAGAAAACATATATTTCAATCACAGAATCGTGGCCAAAAGCTCACCCCCCAGCAAGTAGAAGGATCAGGCAGAGTCCAGACTGACACAAAGAAAACATGCCGCCCTTTATGGGCAGAGAATTGTGCTGAGGCCTGATCTGGCATGTCATAATAGATGCAAAGCAAAGTTTAAAAAAAGTTTTAATTTCTTTTACAACTTGTAAAACATAGCAAAAACTATATACATTTGGTATTGGTAGAATCATTCTGACCTAAAGAATAAAAATAGCATGTCAATGAAACTGTATGATAATCTCCATGTAAACTAGACCAAAAAAACAATAGCTTAATTTTATGCTTTTACCCCATTCACCCCACAAAGAATTTGTTTTTAGGGGGAGGAGGGCCAATGCTTTGGCTGTATGGAGCACTGAAATTTCTGATGGCAGCCTTTGTCTTGAACACCATTGTCACATACACAATTACCATGGACCACTGTAAAAGAGTTGATTTCTTTCCACTCAATCTTGTTTGCACTCACCTTTCACTCAGGTGGCAAATTAAGCATAAATCACACTCTAACAGTCCAGGCACCCCAAAAATATCCGCTGCCACAACCTTCCTCAATAATCATGCTTTAATGGAAACAAGGTACCTTGCTTATATAAAGTACAAAAAGAAAAGTACAATAATGTGACATAAAAACATGCAATTAAAGTCATAAAATAAAAAGAGAAAATCTAAGAAAATACTTAACACTTAAAGTAAATATTCTTCTTAGTTCCTGAGAACAAGGAAAGAAAAATGGATCTCAGCTGAGCTGATGGCTGAGCTTCCACACTGGGAATGCAGTTTCACAGTTGGAAACAAAACTTATAACTTGCACAATCGGTTCAGGTTTCAGGGCTGCCTGTCAGTTCATTAGAGTAATTTGTTGTCCCTTAATGCCTGATTAGATCATAAAAGGGGAAGGACAATTCATATCTAATTAAGTGTGTCCCTTAATTGACTTATTATAATACGGATGGGGTTGTCAAGAATGAATGAGCAGATTAGGACTGAGTTATTCTTTGAAGTATATAGAAACTCCAGAGTCCATGTCAAAGTGACCTCTTTGGAGATAACCTGTTAATCCCAATAAAGATTTTTAGTGTTTTATGACAAGTAGTATGGTTATTTCAGCCATTCCCAGGATGTCTCTTATCAGGAGTAGGCAACCTGTTGGGTGGGTGCCTACTCCCTGTGTTCCAGGACAGGTCTCTGGAGGGCTAAAAAAGGCCTGGGCCTGCAGGTATTCGAAGGGCGTGGTTGGTTCCTGGCAGTGGAGCAATAGAAGAGCTGAAGAGAGGCTCTTACCCCAGACTTGAGGCAAGGCTTCAGGGAAGCCTAGGGTGGACAGTGACTGTACAGTATTGGTGGGACTGGACGTTAGGTCCAGACCACAGGTTAGAGAGGTACTCTATTAATGTTTAGCTAGTGACCAAGGGTTTATTTTGGTTTGTTTCTGTATCCAGTTATTCCTGTGTCTCAATAAAGCTAAGACACAGTATCTTACAAAAGTGAGTACATCCCTGACATTTTTGTAAATATTGTATTATATCTCTTCATGGGACAACACTGAAGATAGATATGACATTTTGATAGAATATAAGGTAGTAAGGGTAAATTTGGTGTGCCCTCAAAATAACTCAACACACAGCCATCAATGTCTAAACCCCTGGCAACAAAAGTGAGTACACTCCTAAGTGAAAATGGACAAACTGTTGCCAATTTGCCATTTTCCATCTACAATGTCATGTGTCTCATTAGTGTCACAAGGTCTCAGTTGTGAATGGGGAGCAGATGTATTAAAATTGGTGTTATCACTCTCACACTGATCACTGGAAGTTCAAAATGGCACCTGAACTGTCTGAAGAAAAAAAGCATTGTTACTTTACATAAAGAGGGCCTAGGGTATTAGAGGATTGCCAATACCCTGAAACCAAGCTTCTGCACGGTGGCCAAGACCACACAGCGGTTTAACAAGATAGTTTTCACTCAGATTCGGCCTTGCCAGTATTGCTGCAGAGGTTACAGGGATGGGTTGGTTAGGCTCAGACCACTGACCAAACACTGCATCAAATTGAACTGCATGGCTGTCATCCCAGAAGGAAGACTGTTCTAAATATGATGCACAAGAAATTCCTCAAAAATTTGCTGGAGACAAGCAGACTAAGAACATTACTGGAACCATGTTCTTTGGTCTGATGAGACCGAGATAAACTTATTTGGTCCAAATGGTGTCAAGCGTGTGTGGCAGCAACCAGGTGAGGATTACAAAGACAAAGTCTTGCCTACAGTTAAACATGGTGATGGGAGTGTCATGGTTTGGGGCTGCATGTGTGCTGCCAGCTGTGGGGATCTACAGTTCATTGAGGGAACCATGAATGCCAACATGTGCTGTGACATACTGAAGCAGAGCACGATCCCCACCCTTCGGAAACTGGGCTGCAAAGCAGTATTCCAACGTAATAATGACCCCAAAAACACCTCCAAGATGACTACTGCCATGTTAAAATAAAAATGAAGGTACAGGTGCTGGACTGCCAAGCATTTCTCCAAATCTAAAAGGCATCTGGAGGAGCACAAAGTCTCTAACATCCACAAGTTCTGTGCTGTCATCATGGAGGAGTGGAAGAGGATTCAAATGGCAACCTGTGAAGCTCTAGTGAACTCCATGCCCAGGAGAGTTAAAGGGAATCTGTCGGCAATTTTTTTTTTTACTTATTAAATCAAGACCCTGATCCATATTTTTTTCCTCTCAGTCGTTTTTATTTCCTGATTGTTGATTTCTCTATTCGGCCATCTATATATGATTGCGGAGAAGACATTCTTGCTTGCACTGCTTTAACAGCAGTCAGAGAGATACTTTACATGCACATATGCTTCTTAAGACAGATTCTGTCCCATAGAGAGTTTTGTATGGGAGAGTTTTCACTGTGAAGGGAGGGGAAATGGGGAGCTGTGACCATCTGCTCTTTTGACTGGTGGATTCTGTGTTATCTGTACACATTGGTGTCTCCTTTCAGTTTGACTCTGCTTTTACTGATAATGAGCACACTGCTGAAAAGCTCTCTAAACAGAACAGGAAGTGTCACATGATTATTAGGCTTAGTGGCCAAAGTGAAAACTGCAGGACTTAAGAATTATTAAAAAAATACTGAAAGTGATATGGAAAATTTTAAAAAAACATAAGCAAAAATTCCTAAAAAAAATGTGTTTAACATAAAAATGTGAGTTAAACAATAAGTCATTTTTTGATTACACATTCCCTTTAAGGCAATGCTGGAAAATAATGGTATACAACATTCCCTAGTCCGGCACTCAAATAGATGACTGTGGTGCCTGTTGCCTGTAAAATGCTAAAAATGTCTGCAGTGTAGCACACGGCAGAAAATTATTTATATTTAAAGGAATTGGCCAATAGAAAAAAATTCATAAATATGGGGCCAAGTTATACAGTTTCTGTTCTCTCTTGCACTCTCCTACCTCACAAAATAAAAAAATGTTGTGTAGTGAACAGGAAAAAATGCAATTGTGCCTTTTGTTTTAGGAGTTTAGTTTTTGTTGGCGTTTATGCTGAAAAGTATAATTGACATTTATTTGTATTCTGTAGTTCAATAGGTTTACAAGGGCCACATTATGAGCACATGTCACCACTATATAGTGACTAATACATCATAATGTTACTGACCAAATCAGTATACCAAGATCAATTTTACCAATAACACTTTTTGATGGCTATGATCCCTGTAGCTACGCCACTGTGACCGCTTTACATTGTATCAAAGTGTGATAACTTCAATTTTGTCCCATGAAAAGATACAATGCAATATGTACAAAAACGTGAGGGGTGTACTCACTTTTGTGAGATAGTGTATTGTTTTGTATTGTTGGTACACTATACAGGGTTGTCCTCCTGCTATTTGAACAGTTGGCTATGTATTTTGTGTATTGTTACTCTTGTTTTTAGATTTGTTTAACTCCATTTGTGTTTTCATCAACTAATAAAGTTAATTGTTTGGTTTATTTCTGTTCTCCCTTTATCTTTATATTTGACTTCTTTTGCTTTTCGGTAAATAGGTCTTTTTTGTCACATCTATTACACCCTGTTTCTATATTTTTAGTTGTGTCCGTACATTTTTCTTGTTTTTGCAGAGTACTGTTTTATAAATGACATGTTCTCTTTACACTATTTAACTAGCTCTGAGTAGTCAAATTCTGAGACCTGCAGTTTTTATTAATTTGTCTGTCAATGGGCCTGTGTAAAGGTTTGCATTTGTTGGTGCTATTTTGAGATACATTTGATTTTCTTTATTTTTCAAATAATTTTTACATATTTTACTAAAAATCAATTGCTAGGAATATATGCTGGTCTCACATTTATGCACTTCACCCTACTAGATCAGAATTCTCAGAGTATTATATGGTTGGTTTCTCTTCTTCAAGAAACCTTGAGACAAGCTTATTGACTGGACAAGAGGCTTATTGACTGGACAAGAGGCAGAACATCTTTTTGTATAGAACAAAATGTAACTTAATAATTCTTAAAGTGATGGCCTATAAATTGTAAGACACTTTGTAATAGCTATTGGCCAGAAAATCAGCTTAAAAGCCAACCTTTCTGATTTTGTAATCAAAACCTCACTCTCGTTCATTGCACAGATCTCCATGGCATTGCAATCTTATCCTCTTTAAATTTGTTTTAAATGTAATCTTACTCCTAAATAAAGTTACAGATTGCTTTCTTACAAAATAGACTTTTATGATAGAGAGCTTTGTTTTAACTTTTATTATTCATGCATTGTTTGTATATGTTAAATATATTACATTTATTAATCTTTGTCACTTTGGGAGACATGTATGATGAGGTTTTTCACCCTTTTTTGGTGTAAAATGCGTCAAAGTGAGCAGGCTATGATGTCTAATGCACCAAACAAATGTGTTAGGCGCATTGTTCGTAAGACTCAACACTTTTTAGTGCGTCTAACATGAGGGGGTATTCTGGGGGAGTGTCGCACCACACTAGTAATATTGGACACATATATGTATGTGGTTCGGCAAAACCCGGCACATTACTGCTCAAACAGGCAGACCTGTTTCAATGTGATCTGCCTGAGCCTGAGGAGTCAATGTGGAGATAAATTTGCTGTTAGGGAAAAAATGGCCAATATTTCTCAACTTACACCAGTACAATAATAAAAAGTAATTTATGATAATTAGCAAACTATATAAAATTTAATTATTTAAATTTAATAAAAAAGTTATGATATAAAATTTATATAAAAATATATGATATCCCAAAAATATAACAATATTATAACTCCTATAAAATGCATTTAAAATTAATAGAATCAAAAACTAATTTTACATTAAATAACCCACTGATGTTGTTGTTCAGATTTTTAATTTTTACTACATGAAATGTATTTTTGCTGCTCTCACCCTTTATTCTACATACAGCAAGAGCCAGCACATCACAGGTCTTGCTGGGACCTGTGATCTACCAAGCAAGATCAGTACCATAGTTTCTATTCACTGACATGCTATTCTAATGACTTTTCTTTTATCTGCAGCCTATCTATAGCCTTTATACATGTTAGGCGCATTACTAATGCACCGAAGTTCCATAATGCGCCTAACACACAGGCGAGGCGCGTCGAACATTACACACCATTTATGATCGCACAAAAAACATACATTCAGGTGCATTATACACTGAAAAATAAATGAGGAATTGAAGTTCATTTCCTCTAGTTCCATACATGTCTCCCTTTATTTTTAAGCTCCACCAGGTTATTTGACCACCAGGGGGCATAACTGCTAATACAATACTAATGCAATACTAATGTACTTCAGTGTAGTATACGTATACTGCACTTCTGTACTACCTGCCTCTGCTAGACACACTAACATGGCAGACTCAAAGTTCTTCATTAAGCGGTGAGTTGCCTTACCAACCTCTCAGCACCCAACCATTGCATCACCCAAGGAGACATTGGGTGACAGAAGGGGCACTGCTGTTGAACAGCTGAGATATCATAGTCACTATTGACCACTGTGCCATTTTAGCAGTTATTTAGTATAACTACAGGTGATAGTGTCAGCCAGGCCCAGACTACTAGTTTTTGGGAAAATTCAGAGAGGGCCTGATTAGTCAGAGTACTGACATCCCCTGTAATGATCAGTCAGAGCATTACTTGCTATATTGCTTTACTTGATCATAGATAGCACTGAGCACAGTAACAGCTACATAGTCATCTCTGCATCTCCCTGTACTCATCTCTTCAGTCAGTGCTGGGAGGAAACAATCAGCACAATGCTGGTGCTCAGAGAGGGGATTCACCAGAAGACCCTAGGTATATAGTATTAACCCTTCCACTGTCCTCCACCTGGAATCTTTACATTAACCCCCTCACTGTTCTAGACCATCTAGAATCCTTACATTAGCCATCTCACAGTACCAAGTATGCATTATCAACCCTTCCACTGCTCTCTACCAGGGATCTATACATCAAACCCCCTCACTGTCATAGTCTCCCAAGGATCCTTACTTACATTCCTTCACTGCATTAGACCACCAAGAATCCTTACATTAGCCTCTTCACTGTCCTATACCACCAGGTATGCAGCATTAATCCTTCCATTGCTATCCAACAGGGATCTATACATTACTCCCCTCATTCCTTAGACCACATATGATCCTTACATTAACCCTCCCACTTCCCTAGCCCACCATGGATTCATATATTAACCTCCTCACTACCCTAGACCACCAATGATCTATTTTTGATGTGTATTAGAATTTAATTTCATGGGATACAGTATGTAATATAATTAATCTCTGGGTGTACAGTTTGTAATTATTTTCAGGGGGTACAATGTATAATATAATTAATTTCAGGGGGTAGAATGTGTATTATAATTCATTTCTGGGGGTACCCTGTGTAATATAATTGCTGAGTGTACAATGTGTAATATAATTCATTTCAGGGGGTACAATGTGTATTCTTAATAATTTCTGGGGGCATAATGTGTAATATAATTAACTTCAGGGTGCACAGTGTGTAATATAATTAATTTTAAGGGGTATGGTGTATAATATAATTAAAATGATTCTCCAGGTAGGTTTTCATTATAATTTTCCATTGCTGCTTGAAGTTTCCCTGACCTTCTGCAGTCAGTCAGTGGCTGTAACTGTCATGTGCTACTGTCTTGACATCACCGCTCATGAGTGATTCACTCCTGAGTGACAACATCAAGGCAATGGCACGTGACAAGCTGACCACACAGCTGGAGTAAAAAGAAGATGACCTTAAATGTTACAGTAGGGTTAAAAATAAACCTTTTTAAAACGTAAGTTTAGTGATATTCTACCACTGTAGCATCCATAGCAATTCATTTGGGGGCCTAACAAGTGGCACTTTTAATTGTTTGTGTCCTCAGGGTGTGGCTTATGGTGGGAACACTAAGGGGAACATCTTTTTTAGCACTCTACATTAAGCCATTCCTGTGTTATTTCTCCAGGAATTGTATGACAAGTGGATATCATCATTTACTAACAAGACATGTCCCAAGGTAGTCTGCAGTGTCAAATCAATACTGAATAAGGTTAGAAAGTATTCATTATAGTTTTGCAGTGGTTGGCTCCAGCTATCAGCAGACACAACTGATTGACAATGAGAATGGCTGCGTATCTATTTAGGCCACAAGTAAACAAGACATGACGTGAGCCACACTTGAAGTATGATCTCTGATTTATGTTTTGGCTGTGAGAATTTGGGTGCATACTAATTTTTCAATCCCGTTGCTCATAAAGGCTAAGACAAGGTTTGAGTATCATTTTAAAATAAAGTAGGTGCAAAGATAGAGAGATGCACTAGAAAATTTGGGGGTTGTCTCAAGACAATAGAACAGAGGCTGAGCTTCCTTTTCTCAGTTAGGCCTTGGAATTCTTTTGCTGTGGTAGATGAAAGGACAATTGATTTGTGCATGACCTTATTGTCCACAATAAGGATATGGACATTGTTCGCTGACAATGCTGTATGACCCACTTGCATGGTACTGTCAGGAGCAGCAACTGGTGGATTGTTAATAGTAGGCGCTAAACGGTAAAACGATGAGTATGTTATTTTTCATCAAGTTCATCTTTCTTATGGCCTGATAAACATTTCAATTGACGAAGCTATAGCTTTATTGTTCTAGGCTAATACAGGTGCCAAGGTACAAAATTTGACAGTATACTGACTTACTGCGGAAGGTTCTTCTTTTGACTTTTCAATTTTTTTATATTTTCAAATATTTATTTTATTTTTTTACTGTAATTTTTAGTCTGTGGTCCCCTTCTATTAACCAAAATGACCAGGATCAGAGTTATCTCTTATTAAGCCTACTAACAGCTGGTATCAGCTACACTAATAAGCTGGTACCCAGAGCGTATGGAGCGGATTCAGCTCACACATAGATGTCATATGCCTTTAATGGGTAAAAGGAGTTGCCTCACCAAGTTGTTTTACAAAGCCACAGCCAGGCTCACACTTCCTGGTTAGGTTGTGGCTGGTTCTACAGCAGTGATTGACATATCAGCTTTGCTGTTCCTAGCTGAATGTGATAGAGGGACATGGTGCTGGAGGTTTGTAAATAGAAGTGTACAAGGCTACAGAGTTTTAAAGGGTAAAAGCTTGTCAGTAAGTAATGTAAACTGTTGTGGAAGAGTTGACTTCTCAGTCTCCCAAAGATGCCAACTCTCAGGTTCCTGCTCAAAGTGGTGGTTTATTATCGAATCATATGAGCTCTATTCCTTCCAAATCAGAACTGACTTCAATTAACAGAATCACACTTTTTATCATAAAATAGCATGTAAGGTGTTACAAGGGATGAATACATGAAAAGCAATCAACATTTGACAAATTATAGTTGCATCTAGTCATATTCTTATAGCTGATGCTGTGACATTGTAGTACATATAATTACAAATATCCGTGGAAGCACTATAATTAATTAGTTACATATTAGGCTCCTAGCTGCTGTTTACTCAAAGCTGCTGGGTCAAAGCAACTTGACTTTTTGTAGAGAAAACTTAGGTTTGATTTTTGTCTTATTGATTTTTGTTAAACAAGTTCCTTTTTATTTTTATTAACCCATTAGAGCTTAATTTTATTGTATATCATTATTTTAGATTATAAACAAGCTCCGGTCTTCAAGATTAGAAACAGATCAGGGAGTGAGTTATCAGCCCGACCACTGCTTTAGCGTTAAATATAAGAGAAAAGAGGTTGGTAACTAGGGAACTTGTGCGAAATCAGGAGATAAGATCTGCTCCTAGAAGAAGAAGCAAAATCAAAACAGCAAAGTAGTTGGTAATAGTCTTTATTTATCTTTGCACTTCAATGCTTAAAGCTAATCAATGGAATGGAAATACCCCTTAAATGGCAACAGTTATAATGCCCCAACTGAAAAAGTCAGCCACAAAATAATAATGTGCATGGACCACCCTATATGTTTATAATTTTTTAGCATCTTAAGCATATACATTTTTATGTTAGCCCCTATATATATCACAATCAGACAGTGCAGCTCTCAAACTAAAAAGGTCGTGTATCCCTGCTGTAAGAGAACAAGGCTAGGAGATACAACTGTCTATTTTTTTATGAAGCCTTCAAAAACCTCTCTGATAAAAGGTGGACATTTTTATTGTGCGTTTTTCCACTAATCATAATCTCGCCAAAGCCTGGATGTTTATTTTGTTAAGCTATTTATTGTTATGCCATCAATGTGAATGAATCATTAGTTGCCATTCACTACTGAAAATGATATCATTTAATAGCACTCCTTTATGCATAAAGGCTGTCACATGTTTCTCAATGTGCGCCTGGGTCTGACAAAGCATTATTTTTATGATTATAACCTGCAGGATTAGAGATGGCTGAAGTGTCCAACCTTTCATCAAGAGCCTTGACCCACCTGTCTGGCAGCCCATGAGTACAGCACATCAATGCTGCAGAGCAATGGATAGAAAATATTCTTTGAAGGTGTAAATGTATCATTTTATTAGACCTCTGAACTTTTGTGTAAATCTTTCTAGCTACAGGAAGCATAAATTAGTATCAAAATGTAGATAATCACTAACATTTAGCTACTTCATAGATTCTAAAATTATTCTGTTAGTCTTTATCTAAACTATACTTTTTACAATGAATATGTTTAGGCTAAAAATGTAGCCTTAAATGTTGTGAAACCCAATTTACATGCATTGTACAAGTAGTAGTGCATCTCAAAAAATTTTAATATCACTGAAAAGATAATTGATATCAATAATGTAAGTCAAATACAGAAACCCATATATTGTATAGACTCATTACAGTATGAATTACAAGGTTTAATATAATACTAATATAATTTGTGATCCTTATAACAAATATAAAGATAGTCCTGGAGAGCCACTTTAATTTTCAATATTCTAATTTTTTTGAGATGCACTAGTATGTTGTACGCATTCTGCAACAAATACAGCCTGAGGCTGTGTTCACAAAGAATTATTTATGAATATTGTGATGCAGAATTTCTAAGCCAAAACCAGGAATGAAGTCTTCAAAGGGCTTGTCTTTCTTCTGGGTTTTGGCCCATTCCTGGTTTTGGTTAACAAATACTGCTGCAAAATAGACATAAAAACCACTTTGTAAACCCAGCCTCAAGGCATATATGCTGCGGAAATCTCATCCACATGCTGTTGAAAGAATCCACTTGGAAAGTGATCTGCAGTACTGATCTTAAATCCACAGCACATCAATTTATGTTGCTTAAATGCTGCGGATTTGTTGTGGCTTTTCCAAGTTGACTTCAGTGGGGAAGTCGATATCGTTAAGGGGTTGTCCACCTCATACTAATAGGTCCCGGGCCCCAAGTAAAATAAAAAAAAGTTATTCCACCTTCCTCTGATCCTTGCGGTTCCAGTGGTGCATCTCTCTGGTCTTCTGTTTATATGCCATCACTTCTGAAGGGGGATATCACTCTCCTCACTCTTCTCTCACCTGGGATCCATCGCTGCATTCTCCTCACTCTTCTCTCACCTGGGATCCATCGCTGCATTCTCCTCATTCTTCTCTCACCTGGGATCCATCGCTGCACTCTTCTCACTCTTCTCTCACCTGGGATCCAGTCCTTCACTCTCCTCACTCTTCTCTCACCTGGGATCCATCGCTGCATTCTCCTCATTCTTCTCTCACCTGGGATCCATCGCTGCACTCTCCTCACTCTTCTCTCACCTGGGATCCATCGCTGCACTCTTCTCACTCTTCTCTCACCTGGGATCCAGTCCTGCACTCTCCTCACTCTACTCTCACCTGGGATCCAGTCCTGCACTCTCCTCACACATCTCTCTCCTGTGATCCATAGCTTCTTTCTCCTCATTCTTCTCTCACCTGGGATCCATCGCTGCACTCTTCTCCCTCTTCTCTCACCTGGGATCCAGTCCTGCACTCTCCTCACTCTTCTCTCACCTGGGATCCAGTCCTTCACTCTCCTCACTCTTCTCTCCCCTGGGATCCAGTCCTGCACTCTGCTCACACACGTCTAACCTCGGATCTAGTCCATCTCTCTCCGCTCACCTGGGATCCATCGCTGCACTCTTCTCACTCTTCTCTCACCTGGGATCCAGTCCTACACTCTTCCCCTCTCTCCAGTTCAGACCAGGCGCACTCTTCTCACTCTTCTCTCACCTGGGATCCAGTCCTACACTCTTCTCACTCTCCTCTCAGTTCAGATCCAGTGCTGCACTCTTCTCACTCTTCTCTCACCTGGAATCCAGTCCTGCACTCTCCTCACTCTTCTCTCACTTGGGATTCAGCACTGTGCTCTCCTCACTCTCCTCTCACCTTGAATCCACTCATGGATCATCCTCACTCTCCACAGGTTTTCTGTTTTCTTCCAGGCTTGATTCCAATGGTTCGTCACAACTGCATTTGCTGATTCTGAATGCTTACTTCTAAATGGTGATGTCAATGACATGTGAAAGCCGCAGTGGTGTCATCAGGTTGGAGTCAAGATCGGAAGGGAGAGAAGACCGGCAAAGAGTGAGGATGGTCCAGCGCTGGATACGAGGTGAGAAGAGAGTATATTTTTTTTATTATTTTCAATTACAGCAGTATGCTAAAAATAAAATAAAATATTTACCTGGACAACCTTTAAGTTTAAGGATGTGTCCATATTTTTATCATTTTTGCCATCTTTGTAAGCAATAGAAGCAGCAGTGCACAGATAATTAGAACATACCAAATGACAGGGCTGCTGGGTCTAGGGCCCCATGATGGCCCAATTGTGGTCTCCAATACCTACACAAGTTTGCTGATGGTATCATAGCTTCTCCTGCAAACTTGTATGGCCATTGGTGGCTACAGTTGGGCCTGCATGTGGCTGCTTCACAGTGAGAGCCCAGCCTTAATAGATCAAGCAGAACCTTGATTGTAAAAACTGTCATAATATCAAGAAAATAATGAAATAATAATCACCCTAAAGGTCTGTTCAGACTTTCCAAGGGACAAGATAGAGCACAAAAAAAAGAAAAAGTACATAGACCGTGAAAACCAAGGCGTAGCTGTAGGGATTGCTCTGGTCACAGTGTCATAAAGGCATTTGTTCCTGAGGTTGCCCAAAGTCTCTGATGCAACATAAGAACACACTAGTATCACATGGCAGTTGTGGGGCCCTGCTATAGATTATTCATTGGAGCTCAGCAGCATCAGGCTGCATCTATCTAAGTATATACTAAGAACCTCTCATTTCTTTTACAAATCTGAAAATAGGTTTATTTTTTTAACAAACTTATGTTTATAAGAAGTTTTCTGCAAACTTTAAATTCTAAATAGGAAGTGTGTTTGCATTGGCTTATACACTTTTCATGGACAGCATATAAACATGTCTGGATCATTGGGTAATTAATGTGTAACTTTGCACCTCCTTGAGTCTTAAAAGGTCATTTTATTATGGGCAGAGACTGTCCTTTGTTTTTCTGGAGATGCAGAGAGACAAAATCTTTAAAACGCACCAGGGATTTTCACCTCTCGCTGCAGATAAAGAGGGATTGCTGCTTTCATGATTGCTTATAATCTATCAGGTGACCCCTGACACAGGTTCCCTGTAGCTTTGGAGCTTTGAGGAAAATATGTCACAAATAACTGTGGAGAGAACATACACATGTCAAAGGAATAATATGTACCGATCCCTTTCCACTGTAAACATTAATGCCTCAATGCTTCTTCTTCATGTGTCACCAGACATTAATGTAGAACACTGTGAGGACATTTTTTGTTATTCACTATTATAACCATACCTATAAAACTAATAATTTCATGAATCAATTACAGCTGTAACCATTCAGTGGCTCAACTATACCCAAGGGCCTGGCCATTATAATCTCTAGATAACCTACTGCTATTTTTTCAGTGATCTTAATGTTCCTTTACGTTCAAATACTTTATGGTATGAGAAAGGTTACATAAAGATTATAAAGTTTTCTCCTTTAATTTTTTTTTCATGACACAGATAATTTGTATGTCACATTCCGGCACTGAGCTTGTGACTCAAACAAGTCTCGTCATTCTTTCCAACTTGTCATTATGTAAATGCCTCTTAGAGATGGCGCAGGTGTTAATACAAGAGATACAACATTGACAGCTGTGTCCTCCCTCTCTAAAGTCTATATTAAGTTGGTTTCGCATCACGTTTTATGGCCTCTGCTTATCGTACATGCCAGAACATATATGTTAAACGGATGCCTCTGACGTATGTCAATGGCATCTGTAACCTATAGGATCAAATTGTAAAAAAAGTTTTTTAATTCACACTGTTATATAAAATAGCGTTTTCTACTGCTCTATTCCATATGTTTTGTTTTTTGCAGTATAAAGATACAGTGGGAAAAAAAGTATTTGGGACGACATGTATGAAATTTGGCGTTCGCACGCCAAATTTCATGCACCTCATAACGGCATAGAATGCAACTGATTTGGGAACCGGCTCTACAGCGTGTCATAAATCAGGCACATTCCAGCACTCATTCGACATTTCTGGCTCAGGTAAACCACTTTGAAAGTGGTCTACCTGTTCAACCTGTAATGCGCCTACAAATGCCGTAGCGAAGCTATAAATCTATAGCTTCATACGATTCTTGCGCACCCCGCCTTCCATACGCCCCCCGATCCCAGGCGCATTACAAAGTGCCGCTTGCGCTTTGTAATGCACCCTGAAGTGGCGGGAGATTTAAAAATGTAGCGAACGAGGCTGTACCTGATATTGGGCTGAAAAGACGCCAGATATCATACATGTCGCCCTTGATTTTTATCGTGGGTACGCTTCAACTATGAGAGACTGAATCTAAAAAAAATCCATAAAATCACATTGTATGAATTTTAAATAATTAATTAGCTTTTTATTGCATGAAATACAGTGGGTACTGAAAGTATTCAGACCCCTTCAAATTTTTTACTCTTCCTTTCATTGCAGCCATTTGGTAAGATCCAAAAAGTTCATCTTTTTGCTCATTAATGTACACTCTGCTGCCCCACCCATCTTAAAAGAAAAAAAATTATTAAACAAGAAAAACTGAAATATCACATGGTCTTTAGTATTCAGACCCTTTGCTGAATACTGACCGTGGTCAAGAACTGCAGGAAACGTCTGACCTCTGTAATTACAAACAAAATTTTCAGTATCAAATATTAAGTTCTGTTTTTCAATTGTATCACATACTTATTTATTAATAAAATTTTTAGATTCTGTCTCTCACAGTTGAAGTGTATCTATGATAAAAATTACAGACCTCTGCAATCTTTGCAGGTGGAAACCTTGCAAAATCACCAGTGTATCAAATACCTATTTTCCCCACTGTATATACTGGCCAAACGAAAGCCAAAATGACCGCTATAGGACTTTTAACCCTAAAGACAAATTTAGCATGTAAGTCAAGAGTATTCCTGGCATACACACCAAACAGGAACCCAGCCTTAGTAACACAGACTTATTTTAATGCTTAACCATAGTAAAAGTCTCTATATGAACTATATTTTATCAGGACACATTTTTACTTTATCAGGCTTGCTTTTAAAACATTTACAAAAACTGGGTAAATCCAAGTCAAATTTATAATGTCGGAAAAGATTTTTCAATCTCTTTGACTATATTTGTAAATACTTCTTTGAGAAGTAAAAAAAATAAAGTACACACTTAGAGTGCTTTCACACAGCGCAGTTTTGGTGCAGTTTTAACTGCGCTCCAATTATGTGCCTTAATTACCAGCAAGCTTCTTTCACTTCTCTAAACTGTTTGGAAACTAAATAATCAATTACTGTGTTTGTAATCTACAAAACTTCAAATACAGCAACTGATTACTTACTAGAAACACATTTCTGAACAATTTAGACAACTGAAAGAAGCTTGCTGTAATCAAGGCAGTTTAATTGGAGCGCAGTTAAAACTTCACCAAAACTGCACTGTGTGAAAGCACTCTAAGGCTATGTTCACACGGTGTATTTGCGGGGCGTAATTCCGCCCCGCATTTACGCCGGGTGACCGGGGGGCGGGGCGGGAGCGGTGGACTGAGCAGGGGGCCGGCACTTCGCCGGCCTACAGACTTGAATTGCCAGCGGCGCATATACGCCGCTAGTAATTCACTGTCAATAATCTCCCCGCCCGGCGGCTTCGCCGGGCGGGGAGAGGAGACGTGATCCATAGTTCTCTATGAGAACTGTGAATTACCGTAATGAATGGGCCGTTTTCGGCCCGTAATTGGCGCACTTCGGCGCGTAATTATGGACCGAAATACGGCCCATTTTAAACCGTGTGAACATGCCTTTAGTGTGTACTTTATTTTTTTTTACTTCTCAAAGAAGTATTTACAAATATAGTCACCCTTATGCAGTGTTCACACGCTTATTCAAGCCGTAATTGCGGTACGGATTTCGCCCGCAATTACGGCTTGAATAAGGGGCGGGGCAGGGGCGCTGCCCGCCGGCCCCATAGACATTGCATTATTCACGGCGCGTACGTGCCGTAAATAATGTGCATGTCACTTTCTCCCCCTGCGGATTCGCCGAGCGGGGAGGAGCGACGGAATCCATAGTTCTCTATGAGAACTGTGGATTACCGTAGTTACTGGGACGGATTGGAGCCGTACTGCAGTGCAAATACGGCGCGCAGTACGGCTCCAATCAGTCCCAAAATAAGTCGTGTGAACGAGGCCTTAGGGTGCTTTAACACAGTGCAGTTTTGGTGCAGTTTTAACTGCGCTCTAATTATGTGCCTTTATTACCAGCAAGCTTTTTGCTCTTATCTAAACTGGTTGGAAAGTGCGTAATCAATTAGTGTGCTTGTAATCCACAAGACTTCACAAACAGTCATTGATTACTTACTTCAAACACCTTTCTGAACAATTTAGACAACTGAAAAAAGCTTGCTGGCAATAAAGGTTAAATGGAGCGCAGGAGGTAAAACTAATATTTACTTACTGTAATCTTTCTTTCCCTGAGTCCGAAAGCAGCACACAGTGGGTTAATATCTGCAGCTCCCAAGCTAGGACAGAAGAATAACAACTAGTATCAGGTTCAATTAATTTAAAGCGCTTATTATATCCACATCCCCCATATAAGCTCTCCTGAGACAATGGACAGACTTTTTTTTTTTTTAAAGCAATAAAGACATTTTTGTAAGGTTACTTGTGCTGCCTTCAGACTAAGGGAAAGAAAGATTATTAAGTAAGTCTTAATATTCCCTATTGTCCTCAGACAGAAAACAATGGGATTTCCAAAGCAGTATAAGAAAAACAATCTTCAAAACCTCAGGCTTTTGTCAATGTTAATGGAGAACAATAAGTAGCTACTTGGCAATTTAATCTGGTAAGGCTAAGACTTCTACTCGGCCATAAGGGTCCATCTACACAGCAAGCATTTCTAGTAAGAAATTCATACATATTTTAAAAACCATCAAAAACAGATAGTAAACCATGCCCATAGACCTCAATTGAAAATCCGTGTTTTAGTCCACACAACTCAGATTTTCTGATGCTGGATTTCAAAACCATAGTCTTTACAAAAAACTTGGAACATGCTCAAACTTCTTCCAATCTTGGGGGTTTGCTGCAGCAAACCAATGCAAGGGGAAAAGAGTTCTTTTAGAAAATTTGGCCCAAAGCTTCTTGATAACAAAAGGGGAAGTGGGCACCCATTGATTGGGTGTTATAGAGGCTATGTTGGCTTTTGTATCAGGCCCTTGGAATTGAAGAAAGAGACTCCCAGCTTTCTGAAATTTGGCATAAATGTAAGTTTACACAGTTCTGATAACAGATCAAAAGGGTGAGCAATTACATCCACAAAGGAAGAATCTAAAAGTAAACCTGACAAGATTTCCTGGTTTTATTTTGTACCTTAGATGGATTTTTCCAAAGAACCCCGGGAAGAAAACCTGGGCTAACGAAATTTAACAGGCCCCATGGGGCACCCACTGTAGTGAAATAATAAAAAAAAAATATATAAGTCCTGTTGGGGATAGAAAAATTTAAAACACCGGCCTTTGGGTGTCAGGAGGTTATAGGGGGGATGTGGATCTTTTAAATTGTTTAAAAGGAGTTTTTCCCCAATACAAGGATTGCTTTTTAAAAGGTTTTAAAATTTTGGCAAAAACAAGTCACTTTGCAATGTGTCCATTCACAGAGTCCTACCTAGAGTTGGGGGGAATTTGGGATTAAAACCGAAGTGGAATTTGTTTTGAATCTAAGGAAAACTTGGGGTTCTGAAGGGAAGTCAAAACTTTGGGGTACTTCGGAGGTAAAAGAAGTGTGTTTTTGTTTGTTTTAAAATGGCTCCCAAAGAAATGGCTTTACAGGGGGGCAAAGCCTCTGGGGGGAAAAGGAAGGGCTTAGCCTGATGACATGTGCAGAGATGAAGCCAATCAAAAAACCGGCGGGATTCTTTTGACGTCACCGAAATATTTTTGTCCGGGCCCCGACGCTGGGAGCAAACACCCCTCTCACTGTACTGAGCAGGGAAGGTGCTGCTGGGCTGTAGCTTTATGAAAAAATGATTTTTATTACAGGGGATTTTTGTGGGGTGTCTCACCTTGTCTAAAAGGGACTGCTTCTCTTAACGTTCTATTTCTGATTTTTTTGGGGTATTGGATCGGGAAATCCAGGGGTGGGGGTCCACTGCAGCTGCATAACATTTAAATCCTATCTGCTAAACAGCCCCACTGAATACCAAGGGGGTTTAACCCAAGTTCCTGTTGTTTTCTTTTAAAAGGAAACAGCTTTTTACAATACAAAAAACCACTTCTTTTTTGGTTTTTGCTCAATTCTTTGGCACATTTTTACACCCGGGGGTTTAAATTAAAAAAGTTGTTTTTCAGCTGTGGTGACTCCAAAAACCGTTTTTTTTCACCCCCCAAAATATAAATTTTTCCTGTACCCAAAATTCAAAAAAAAAAGGTTTAAAATCAAAATTTTTTAATCCCCCTTGTTGTGTAGGTAAAAAAAAAAAGCCTTTTTAAACCGTACAAAGCTAGTAGTTTTTGGGGGCTCAATTCTTTGTGGCGCAATTTACACCCGGGGGGTTTTAATTAAGCGTTTTTTTTCAGCTTTTGGGGGATTTCCGGGAAAAAACCATTTTTTTTCACCCCCCAATTTTATACTTTTTTTCCTGTACCCTAATTCCCAAGAAAAGGGTTTAAATTAAAATTTTTTCTTTTTTGTGTAGCGAAAAAAAAACCCGGCATTGTAACATGTACAAAGCTAGTAGTTTGGGGTTTGGGCTAAAATTCTTTGGGGGAAATTTTAAAACCCGGGGTTATTAAGGGGTTGGGTTTTTCAGCTGTGGTGACTCCAAAAAACCCGGTCATTTTCCCCGCCAAAAATATAACATTTTTCCTGACCCTTTAATTCACAAGAAAAGGGTTTAAATTTACAATTTTATCTCTTGTTGTTTTTAACGAAAAAAAAAACACGGCATTGTAACCGCTACAAAGCTAGTAGTTTGTGGGGTGGGCCTAAATTTTTTGGGGCCGAAATTTTCCCTCCGGGGGTTTAAATTTAAGCGTTTTTTTTCAGTGGGGTGACCCCAAAAACCCGTATTTTCACCACCAAAATATATACTTTTTTCCTGTGGGCCAAATTTCACAAGCAAAAGGTTAAATTACAATTTTTTCTCTTGTTGTTTTTGGGCTTTAAAAAAAACGGGCTTTGGAAACACGCTACAAAGTAGTATTTTGTGGGGGGTAAAATTCCCTTTTGGGGGAAATTTAATCCGGGGTTAATTAAGCGTTTTTTTTTCAGCTGTGGTTACCCCCGAAACCGTCTTTTTCACCGCCAAAAAATAATACTTTTTTTCTGTAGCCTAATTCAAAAGAAAAGGGTTAATTAAAATTTTTTTCTTTGTTTTGTGGGTTTAAAAAACCCCGGCATTGTAAACGCTAAAAAACCCTAGTAGTTTGTGGGGGCTAAATTCTTTGGCGCAATTTACACCAGGTGTTCTTTTAAGGGGGTTGTTTTTCAGTGTGGTGACCCCAAAAAAACCGTAAAATTTTCACTCCCAAAATATTTTCTTTTTTTCCCTTTGGGGCCCAAAAATTTCACAAGAAAAGGGTTTTAATTAAAATTTTTTCTCTTGTTGTTTTGGGTTAAAAAAAAAGGGCATTGTAACACGCTAAAAAACAAAGTAGTTTGTTGGTGGCCAAAATTCTTTGGCGAAATTTACATCCAAGGGTTAACAAAGAAATTTTTCGGGCAGTTCACTCGTAAATGAAATTTCCCTTTTTTCCCCCGCCACAGAAGAAATTCTGTAGTATTAAATTCATATCCAAAGGGTTTAAATTTAACCTTTACATTCAGAAAAATACCAGAGTTTTTAAACGGCAATAAAGTAAAATTTTTCCTGGCCTTTTTTTGGGAGCGCAATTTTATAAAAAGGGTTATCCAAGTTCTTTGGGGGTTTCTTTTGGGATTTCAAATACAGGGGGGTATATTTTCATATACGATATCTTCATCAAACATTTTTGTAAAATTTTAAAAACAAAACAGTATGTCGGGCCCAGAGAGGTGGCAGGCTCTCCACTCTGCGAGTGGCAGTGGAACAAACTTTTCCTGGAAACGGGGCCCGGGGGTTCCCCAGCACAAAAAAGGGGGGGGGGTTCGAAGCAGGGGGTCACTCGGTGGGGCCAGAACTGCCGCTGTCATCTAGCGGCCGGGTGGGGTTGTTCAGAAAAACCCAAAGGGGTTCTTGATTGGTTGACTAGGTCTTTCCTTCCTCCCGTTAAACCATCTGACCCCCCAAAACCCCCAAGGTCGGGGGGAAAACTTTCAGACCCCAACCCTAATTTGGGGCAGGGGCCCGGGGAGGGGGTCAGCGGCCCTCCCCTGCCCTTTCAGCCCGCCTTGCCCCCATCCGGTTCCCCACCCAGAGATCTATATGTGGTCGGGGTCAGCGAAATATATAGCGGGATGAACAATTTGAGGAGGGAAAGTTCGCGGCTATTGGCAGCGAAAAAATGGGGCCAATACCCCCTGTTTTCTTGCAGTAGGGGGCAAAGTTTTGATGTTGAGGTGGCATGGGGGGGTTCATGTTGTGGGGGGTTTCAGCCCCCGGAAATCCCAAAAGACCGGGTGATGAGGAACCCAGTGAGTTGAAAACAAAAATAGATAAATGATGTACCCGGGGACCGCACTTGGGACCCGGGGGGGAAGAAAGGGGTTCATCATCGTCGGGGAGAAAAAGGAGCGTCAGCTTGCGCGTCAGGCACCCCCCCGCACCCAGCAAGTGGGTTTGGGGCCGTGAGTCAGCAGGATAGCAGCAGTGCAAGGTGGGACCCAAAGCGGTCAGGGGGTTAAAAAACCCCGCTTCGCAGGTCCAAAAAGGGGTTAGGGGCACGGGGGGCCTCAGCGAGGCCCAAGCGGCGGTGGGTAGTCCCCTCGTGCGGAGGGTTGGGGGGTTTTAAATTTCTTTAAAAATTCGGCGGTTTTGGCAGTTTTTTGCTAAGACCCCGGAGGGGGCAATATGAGTATTTTGGTGAATCTGTGGGAAGAAGGGAAGCGGGGCCGGGGGAAGCAAAACATTGGCACCCGGCCCTCCCGTCAAAAAATGCACCCGTCCCCACCCGGGGTGGCCGGGAAAGAAAAACGTGGGCTCGGGTGTGGGGGCCCATCCTGCCCCCGGGCAAGCAGAGCAGCGGCCGGGTGGAAGCATGCCATTGCAGCCAGTTAAAGGGCCCTCCCCCACCTCTGTTGAAGGGAGCTGTTTCTCTTTGAAAACATCCCCCGGGTTTCCGATGCCCCTGCTCCTCGCTACTCCCTGGCGCCAGCAGTCGTTCGGAAGGGTTGCAAAAAAGAAAACAGTAAGCGTCCAACTTTCCCAAGGTGCACAGCTGACGTGTGCTTTCCTGTCCAAGTTGTTTTGGGACTGCGTCCCTCCCTTTCAAATGGTGGGGGCTCGGGACCGTTCAGAGAACTAAAAGGCTTGTGCCGAGCCGGATGGAGGTTCCAAGCCAAAAATTTATTTTCCCCCAAAAAGGGAGTACCAGCCCCTTCATTAAAAAAAAAAAAAATTGTAGAACAGAAAGTGGGCCAGTCCTTGGGGCTTAAAATTTTTTTTTTTCCAAAGGGCACCCGGGAGCGCGAAAAGTTTTTGGAGCCCGTAACTTGGGGCAGGGCCAGTACATGTCCTTTTCGGCCCACTGAGTTGGGAAAGTGCTTTGCCCTGGCCCCACCAACAACTGGGCAGGAGAGCCGCCCTTTTTCCTGCCGGGTTTTCCCAAAATTTTGATCCCGCCCCCAATGTCCCCTCCCTCCCCCTCCACCACCACCCACCATCTCAAACCTCCCCAAGTAAAGCTTCCCTTCAAAAACACTTTTGTAGGGAAAGAGGTGTCAAAGCAGTTCTTTCACCCGGGGTAGCCTTTGGCGAAGAGTCAAAAGGGGGGGAAAATGCTCCCCCGCCATTTCAGCAAGAAAACGACGTGTGGCTTTTCCGTGCCCAAAATGCAAATCGGAAACCCTGGTGCGGCAATGGGAGGAAAAATGGTGTTCCCCGCGCACCCAGGGGGGATTTTTCCCTGCGCCCCGCCCTTTGGGGCACCGGTTCAATTGGTTGTGAAAAGGGGTTTCCCGAAGTCTTCCAAGATCTTCAGGGGAAAATTCTGGAAAAAAGGGCCCGGGGAAACTGTGCATGCCTTTAATCCATTTTTTTTTTTTTTTTTACAAAAACCCGGAAAAACCCCCCCTCGGATTGAAACGGGAACGGCCTCCCACAAAAACACTCTGATATGCGGTTTCCACCCGTTGGAATTCCAAAACCTGAAAATTTTTTGGGCCGACTATTGAACAAGGAAAAGGCCCCTTAACGCATTTTTTGAGATCCAAAGGGGGACAGGAGTACCCCCTGTGTTAAATTTGATTTTCAGCCAGGGCAGGGTCATGGGGTGGGGCACCCGCCGGGTTTTTTGAAAGGGCCCTTCAAAGGGGGCCCGTTATTTGTCAGTCGCCAGGATACGTGGGTTTTAAAACGTCCCTTCCACTGCTTCTGTCCCGGAACAGATGCTGAAAAAAACTGTCTGGGCGGGGAAATGGAGATGTGGGGACTAAATCTCGCGGCTACATGAGTCCGGTGGGGGCTGAAATGGAGGAGGAAAGGGGGAATTGGAGCAGAAGCATTGTCTGGTGAAATGAGTGGATTTTCTACCAAAGGGGGACAAGGAGGAAGAGCAGAAGCAACTGGGGGAGGGGGAGTGGAGGAATGAGGAAGACGAGGCAGTGACCCCCAAGCACCCTGGCAGTTTTTACAGTGGAGATGAAAGGGAGGGAAACCCCTCGGAGTCACTTGTGCGGGGGCCCGTGCATGTTATTTTTCCCCGGCTTGGACAGCCCAATAGTCAGCATCGGCCCGAGGGGTGACTTCTGGGTCTCCCCCCTATTGGCCCCCCGCTTCCGGTCCCAAAAAGGGAGCCTTTTTCCCCGCTATTGAGAGGGGAGGACAAAATTTAAATTTTCTATTGGGAAATCCTCCGTAGTCAGTTGGCCGATGGGCCCTTTTTGCGGCATCGTCCCCCCCCCTTTACACGTCTGAAGGGGGGTTCCTCCCGCGCTCACGTACTTTCGCCGGGTGCTGGGGGAAGGTGGGGGGGGAGGAGCAGTACCAGCTTCCATCAGGGAGTAACCTATGTCTGGAGTCCCCTGCTTTAGCAAGCTTTCCCTTTACCCCCCTTTTTGAAGGGGGGTTTTGCCGCAGCAGCCAAGGGAGGACCTGGAAAACAGTCCCTGAAAAACCCAAGGTGGGGCCTACTTGGGGCAGCAAATCTGCCACCCCAAATTAGAAGATTCCCCCTGGACTAATGGGCAGAAAAAATGGATGTGTGGCCGCAACTTGCCCCAGTTTGCAGTGGAGAAAGCTGTCCTGCCCCGGCCGTAAATTTTGGATCGAGTGGATCTTTTAGTGCGGTGGGGGCCATCGTTAACCCCCAAGGGAAAAAACCCCCTTGTCCCCGGGAAAAGTGGAAAAAGACTGGCCTTTGTCAAGATGGAAAACAGGGGTGGATCGGGGCCCGGAATTTCCCCCCACCCAAAGCCTTAAGGGTGTCAGTCTGGGGGGTTTAAAATACTGCCCTCAAACCACTATTCTGATTCCGTCACCCCCCCTGATGCCCCCACATCTGCTGCAGTTTCCCCCTCTGCCCCACCCCCCATCTTTACCAGGGATGGTATTGCCCCCCAACCTCAAAAAAATCTGTTTATTGTGCCACTCTATGACCTCATGTGCTGCTGCTGTTGCTGGTGCCGGGACATCCACACTGTGGGCCCCTGTTTCCACTCTCTGACCCCATTTCTGTTTGCTCTCCCCCCGTTTACCTCAAAACTCTGTCATTGTGCCCCCCTCTGTGGCCTACTCCCTTTTTTTCCACCTCCAGAATGTCATTTGCCCTGTCTGACCTCATGCTGTTTTGTGGCTTGCTGCCGTGACCTCCCCACTTTTGTCATTGGCCACTGGTTTTGGGCCCCCATTTTGCTGCTGGGCCCTGCCCTCCACTCTCTGTCATTGTGCCATCGGGGGGCCTACTCCAGTTTTTTCCACCCCCAGAATGTCATTGTGCCAAATGTCTGACCTCTTTCTGCTGCTGTGGCTGCTGCAGTGACCTCCCACACTGTGTCATTGTGCCACTGTTGACCTCATTTTCTGTGCCGTTTCCCTCCCCCTTCTGTCATTGTTTCCAACTTTTGGCCCACTCCAGTTTTTTTTAACCTCCAAAAGTGATGTGCCACTGCCTGACCTCATTCTGCTGTACCGTGACCCCCAAAACTGTGTTTTTGTGGCCACTCTGTGGCCTGTACTGTTTTGCCACCTCCAGAATGTCATTGTTTCCCGCCTGACCTTTATGCTGCTGCCGCCCCCTTTACCTCCACTCTTCAGTCATTGTGCCAATCAGTGGCCTTTTCCTTTTTTTCCACCTCCGAATGTCATTGTGCCCCCTTTGCACCTTTATGCTGCTGTGTGGCTGCTGCCGTGAAACCCCCACACTGTGTCTTTTTTGCCACTGTCTGACCTTAAAGCCTTTCTGCTGCCGTTTCCCTCCAAATTTTTGTCAAATTTTGCCACTCTGGGCCTACTTCCCGTTTTTGCCCCTCCCCGATTTAGATTGTGCCCCTGCCCGCCTCATGCTGCTGCTACCGGGAAACCCCCACACTGTGTCATTGTGGCCCCTCTGTGGCCCGCTTTTTGTTTTGCCCCCTCCAGAATGTCATTGTGAAATGCCTGACCTCATTTCTGCTGCCGCCGGGGACCTCCCCCCTCTCAGTCCCTTGTGCCCCCTCTGTGGCTTTCCCCCTGTTTTGCTAACCCCCAGAATGTCATTGTGCCCCCTGTCTGACCTCTTTCTGCCGCTGTGGCTGCTGCCCCCGACCCCCACACTGTGTCATTGTGCCTGTCTGACCTCATGTGCTTTTGGGGGTGCCCTCCACTTTTCTGTCATTGTTTCCACTCTGTGGCCTACACCTGTTTTGCCACCCCCAGAATGTTTTATTGTGCCCCTGTCTGACCTCAGGGTGCTGCTGTGGGGTGCTGTCGTGACGTCCACCTGTGTCATTTTTTTGCCACGCTGAACCCCATGCTGCTGCCCGCCGTGCCCTCCACCTCCCGTATTGTGCCACTCTTGGGCCTACTCCCGTTTTTGCCCCCTCCAAAAATTTTGATTTTTGGGCCCCTGCCCGACCTCATGCTGCTGCTACCGTGACCTCCAACCCCTGTGTTATTGTGCCTCCCGGGCCTGCTACTGTTTTTCCACCTCCAGAATGTCATTGTGCCTGCCTGACCCCATGCTGCTGCCGCCGTGACCTCCTTCCCGTCATTGTGCCACTCTGTGGGCCCCCTCCCGTTTTTCCCCTCCAGGGAAAGTCATTGTGCAATGTCTGACCTCATGCTGCTGCTTTTGGCTGCTGCGTGACCTCCTCAATGGTCAAATTTTGCCACTGTCTGACATCATGTGCTGCTTGCCGTGCCCTCCCCCTCTCTGTCATTGTGCCACCTGTGGGTTTCTAATGGGGTTTTTCCAAACCCCCAGAAAAATTCATTTTGCCACTGGGCCCGACCTCTTGCTGTGCTTTTCCCTGCCCCCGCTCTGTCATTGGGGCCACTCTTTTGGTCCTCCTGTTTTGCCACCCCCCGAATGTCATTGTCCCACTGCCTGACCTCAGGGCTGCTGCTCCCGGACCCCCGCTCGGGAAATTGGCCACTCTGTGGCCTCCCTCCTTTTTTGCCCCTCCAGAATGCCCAATTGTGCCACTGCCCTGACCTAAGCTGCTGTGGTTTGCCGCCGCCCACCTCCACACTCTGTCACTAATGTTGCCACCTGAGCTCTCAGCTTTTTTTTTCCAGTTTTCGCGGGCAAATTTTGTCAGGCTACATTCCCCTTGAGTTTTTTTGGTCATTTTTTCCCCTTTTAAAGTGCCCGGGGAATTTTTTATAGTGAAGCGATTCTAAAGCCGGCAGTCATTTTGGGGTTTTCTTTACTAAAACAAACATTGTATAAGCCCAAAACCCAAAGGGCCCCTCGCATATTTAAGCAGGGGCAAACTTCTACAGCCCCCTGCGGGCTCTGGGGAGCCTGGAAATAGCTGTTTTTTTAAGGGCGATTCGGGGCCGAAGTTTAAATTGGGAACCGAAACAAATTTTTTTGGGTGGGAAAAATTTCGGCGAAGTACCGGAAACAAAATTTTTGAAAATTCCCCCCCCATCCCTACCCAAACCTTTATTCGAGATATCCCCTCTTGTATAGGCGCATTAGCTCCTCGGGTTGCTATAGCTACAGACCTTTTTTGATCTCTAAATTTGGGCCCCCTGGGCACTGGTTGCTATAGCTCAGACCGGGCCTTTAAAAAAAAAAAAGGCCAGTATAGACCCAGGAAACCCCCTAAATTTCAAAATGAAACCAAGAAAACCGGACTGAGGTAAGATGAGTCAATGTAGTGAGACAACCCTTTAAATGAATTGAACCTGAAACTTGTTTCTATTCTCCTGTCCTATCTGGGGAGATGTGGATATTAACCCATTGTGTGCTACCTGAGGACAATGGGGAAGACGGCTTTATTTGCTCTGAGTGCACATAAGTGTCTCTAGATTACCATTCATAACGCCCTTCCTGATTAGACAGAAAAACAGAATTTTTCGACCCCAAAGTCCAAAAAGGGGAGATTTTTAAAAGATTATTTGTTAACTTTGAAAAAAAAAATTGCCCTCATTCCTTGGGGGTCTTATTTTTGTTCAACAAAATTTAAAATCCCGCATTTATAACCGGAAACAAAAAAACGGGTTTAAAGAGTGAGCTAAATATGCCTAATCACCCCTATAGAACCATTCACAGCCTAAATTCAGGGCATTGGAGCCAGAAGGGGGCCTGTAACTCTGTGAAACAGCATGGTGAGAAAACCCCTTTAAGAGAGTCATGCACAAACAAAAGCTCACAAACCCCAATTAACTGAAGTAATGTTGTAAGAAAGAGTGAGCCAAAATTCCTTCAAAATAATGCAAAAATAATGACTGATCAAGTCAAACAGCAAACAATTACTTCTAGATAGTTCTGCTAAAAGTGGTTCCCAAAAAACCCTGTTGTTTTCTGGGGAAATACTTTTTTTTAAATTTTTTTCCAAAATGGTTTCCTTTTTCCCTGTTTTTTTTAAAAAAATTCCTCGGGGTTTGGTTTTTTCTTAATTTTTTTAAAGAGGTTTATTACCCTTTTTGGACCCTCAAAGATGAGATGTTTTTTATTTTTTTTTTTGTGCCTGATAAAAAAAAACCTTTTTGAAGGGAAAAAGTGCCTAAAAACCCTTAATTAGAAGAGTCTGCCCCTTTTACCTGGGGAATAAAAATTTTATTGCAGAAAAAAAGGGGCCGGGCCAGCTCCCCCCTTTGGGGAAAGAGTACAGCAGTAGAACAGACTGTGAGTTACTTGTGGTTAGGCGCCCCGACATAACTGAGAAATATGTGTTTGGGGATAGTCATCCTGAAAGATTTGGGGGACATTTCCGGGCGTATAGAAAGGAGACAGTTTATAAATTAAACCAACTGTAAAACACAAAGCAAAATATATTATATTTTTATAATAAAAATATATAGAATCCCGCCTTTTTATAAAACCGGGTTTCCACTGAAAGGTTTATAAATCAGTTTCCAAATTCTAGTTTTTTTACCTTTTTCCAGCAGTAATGCACCGGGAAATTTTCCCCTTTCTGAAGCTATAACCCCATGGGGTTTCGAACTTTTTCTATTGCCCCCCACCTCCCAAAAGCCCCCCAAATCAGGCTAAATTAAAAAAGTGCCGGGGGTGCTCTGTAATGCCCCTAAATATTGGCGTGCGGCCTTTTTAAAACCTTTTGAGAAGGGGGGCCTGTTTTTAAAAAAAAAATCTGGGGTTTTAAAAATAGGCCAGACTTCTGCTGCAGGCCCGTTCATACATGCCGCCATAGGAGTATATGTACAATCAAATAAAAAAAAAATTAACCTATCGTATCAAAAAAAATATAAACTTTATTTGAAATCCAAAATTCATAAAAAAAAAAAACAAGTTTTTATCAACTCAGAAAAAAAGGGCCCTTTAAAAAATGGGGGGGAAAACAAAATAAAAAAAATATTTTTGCCTCAGCCTTTGGGCGTATCATATCCCTTTTATATTGATCGCTCAGTATGGAGGGCATTATATTTAACATTGCTGTTTCGGCTATTTCTAACCTGAAATTCCCCCACAATTTTCCCTTTGAACTGATCTTATGCTTATACACATATTTTGATTTGTTTGTTTTTCTTTTAACTGAGGTTTTTTCCACAGTACTACAAATTTTTTTTTTTTTTCTAAAGTATTTTTCCAGATTTTTGGGTTTTAAAAAAATGTTTTATTAAATTTTTTACGTTAGGTTAATACATTTTTTGCCTCTTTTGTTTCAAATAAAAGTGTGCATTTTAAATATTAAAAATATATATATAAATATATTTTTATATAATATAAAAACACACATATATATATATATAAAAAATATATTTATTTTATAAGTATAAAATTTTTATATTGTGGTGTGGGTAAAACATTTTCCCATACAAAAAAAAAAACCGTAAATACTCATAAAGCCACCCGAAAATAACCGAGGCACCCACTTTTGCTACAAAAAAATGGGGAAAAATTATTGCTCGAGTATAAAAAACCAAAAGGGTTTGGGAAAAAGCAGCGGCTAAATGGTTTTAAAATTTTAAAAATAAAAATCGATACCAATATAAAAAATTTCATAGGCAGATATAGGCCCGTTTTTTAAAAACCCCCAAAAGGCATTTTAATGTCCCATAGGCAAGGGATATTTTTTGCCTTAAAGCGGTTAAAAGGGAAAGGGATATGTCCCCCCCTAGGGGAGGTATATGCCCGTTTTAAATTTTTCCCCTATAGGCAAGGGGATAGGCAGTTTTTAGGCAGGGAAATGTCCCCCCCCGGGAGGTTATAGGCCCGGGAAATTTCCCATACGCAGGTAATAGGCAAAATAAAATTCCCCATAGGCAGGGGGTATGTCCCCTATAGGCAGGTAATAGGCGGTTTTAGGCAAAGGGATATGGCCCTATAGGCAGGTTTTAGGCAGGTTATTGACAGGTATATGTCCCTATAAGGGAAGGGAAAAAGGGAGGTTTTTAGGGGGTAAATGTCCCCCCATAGGGAGGTTATAGGGAAAGGGAATAAATCCCTATAGGAAAGGGAATAGGCAGGTTTTTAGCAGGTATAAATTTCCCCATAGGGAGGGTTAAAAGCCAGGTATATTTCCCTGAAGGGAGGTTATACCCCGGTTAAAATGTTTCCCCATTTGGCAGGGTTTTAGGCAGGAAAATGTCCCCCTAAAGGCCAAAGGGATAGGGAGGTAATAGCAGGGAAATGTTTCCCTTTTAGGGGAGGGAAAAGGCAGGTTAAAGGCAGGTATATGTCCCAAAAGGAATGGGGGGGGGATAGGCGGTATAGGGGGTTATAGGGCAGGTAAAATGCCCCCCATAGGCCCGTTATAGGCAGGTATATTTTCCCCTATAGGGAGGTTTTTAGCCCGGGATAAAGTCCATAGGGGGTTTTTACCGGTAAATGTCCCAATAAAAGGTTTTTAGCCAGGGTATATGCCCTAAAGGCCCGGTTTTAAAGTCTCCATACCCGGTTATAAGGGAGGTATATTCCCCATAGGGAATTATTTGGCAAGTAAAAAAACCCCTTTTAAAAACAGTTTCAGGCAGGGATAAGCTTTTTTTAAAAAAAAAAGAAAAAAAAAAACAAGCCCCTCGGGGCTCCAAAGGGTCTCCATCTTTAGGGGGACAGGCCCGGGGTGATGCCCTCGGCCCTGCAGGCATTAGATGACATGCACGCTGCCCCCGTTTTTCGGGGAAATCCGGAAAAGCCGCAATTTTCAGCGGCCGGAATTTCCCCTGCGGAGAGGGAGGGGCCGCTTTTCTGCTCCGCAGTGGTATCTTCACCTGTAAAGCGCTCCCAGAGGGGTCACATACCGGGGGAAGAATTGGGCCCACAGCACCCGGCCACGGCAGCGGCCCAAAGCCCGTCCCGGGTTGCTCGGGGTTCTCAATATGCGATCCCTAGGATTTGCTGACACATGCGATTCCCCGACACATTTTTTTTTTGCTGAAAAACTTGGCCTTTTACTCGAGTATTTACGGTAAAAAATAAATGGAGTGGGGTATAGTAACAAATCTATATCTCAGCTGGGAGGAAACAGAATGTTGTGGAAAATGTAGTTTTCAGAGATCTTGCCTAGCAACTGTAACAAAGAAGATCCAACATGGCAATAATATGCAATATAACAGCGTTAGTAAGTCGTTCAAACACTGTATTGTAACATAGATTTTTTGTTATCTTTAGTGTTCCTCCAGTATATGTTCTTATTTTATCTTTAGTGTTCCTCCAGTATATGTTCTTATTTTTGGGGGGGTTCTCATACAACCCCTTTAAGCAATAAAATCTCAGATAGTGCTTTTTTTGTTCCTGCTCAAGCTTTTATGACAACCAGTAAATCTACATCAGGCTGGTTTCAACTTTCTTGTGAAGTGTTTCACAGATCAGCTTTGCAGAATGGAGCCCTGTTATGGACCAATTTTTCTTAATTTCCACCATAAATTTTCTTTTGGATTGAAATCCAGACTATTTGCTGGAGAAAAGCTTTCACACTTTTGCTCTGTGGCAAGATGCAGTATTATCCTGAAAATTGATTTAATCATCACAAAAACTGTTTTCTAACGATGGAATATGAAAAGTGTCACCTGTACATTTACTGCTGAGGTAATGCCATCTTCCCTGGTCCATTACCTGACATGCAAACTTATATCATAAATGAGTTAAGAAATGTGATTGTTTTCTACAGGCAATTACTTTTAAATGTTTCATCACCTTGGCTAATGCAGATTGGTGATTGATTACTAAATCTGAGTTTTATCCAATCCATCCATACACAATGATTGTTTATGTTTATCTCATTGTAATCTGTTTTCTTCTTTTTAGATGTTAGTATTGTTTTTTTGTTTGGCTTTTCTACATGTAGATCCCATTTAATTTAACTGTTAACTGACAGTTCTGTCACAAACATTGACTCCTGTTGCTTCCCATTTGTTTTTTAAATTGCATGTTTTCAGGATATTCTATTTCCAAGGCAATGTGGTTTGAGTTTTCTATTGTTATGCTATGACAACCTCCTTGGTGTACCAGAATGCTTTCTTTTCATCACTTAACAATTTGTAGATACCTACAACCTATTTACTCATAGCTCACTGGGTACAACCAACATCTTTTGCTATACCCCATACCACTAAAGAAACTATCAAAGGGGACATAGGAATTTTTGAAAAAGCATTTCTGCTACCTAGGATACATGAAAACCTTTTGAGGTTCTTAGTTCACATTTTTGATTAAAACTGCTTAAGCCACCTCCGAAGCATCAATGGGACCTCAAATGCAGGTGGTCCTACACTATTTTGTTACCTCTCTTTTGGGTCCTGTTCAGACCTCCATACTTCAGGGAGTGAAGGCACCAGCTTCTAAGTACACTGCATTGATTTAAAAAACTGTGAAGGTGGGTGGAGTGCAGAAAGTCAAATGGAGGCAGCCACTCCTCCCTATACAAGCTAGAAACAATATTTGGTTTTGCACATCAAAAAACATTTTTGAAAAACATGAACATAGGTGCACACTGGTGCGGCTGTAATATACATACACATTCCAATATCAGTAGCACACTAACAACTAAAGAAACTATCAAAAGGGAAATAGGAATTTTTGAAAAAGCATTTCTGCTACCTTGGATACATGAAAAACTTTTGAGGTTCTTAGTTAACATTTTTTGATCAAAACTGCTTAAGCCACCTCCGAAACGTCAACAGGACCTCAAATGCAGGTGGGTCCTACACTATTTTGTTACCTCTCTTTTGGGTCCTGTTCAGACCTCCATACTTCAGGGAGTGAAAGTACCAGATTCTAAGTACACTGCATTGATTTAAAAACCTGTGAAGGTGGGTGGAGTGCAGAAAACCAAAATGTCATGCCAGTGTGCACTTATGCTCATTTTTTCAAAAATGTTTTTTGATGTGCAAAACCATATATTGCTTCTAGCTTGTATAGGGAGGAGTGGCTGCCTCCATTTTGGTTTTTTGCACTCCACTCACCTTCACAGGTTTTTAAATCAATGCAGTGTACTTAGAAGCTGATACCTTCACTCCCTGAAGTATGGAGGTCTGAACATGACCCAAAAGAGAGGTAACAAAATAGTGTAGGGCCACCTGCATTTGAGGTCCCGTTGATGTTTTGGAGGTGGCTTAAGTAGTTTTGAACTAAGAACCTCAAAAGTTTTTCATGTATCCTAGATAGCAGAAATGCTTTTTCAAAAATTCCTATGTCCCCTTTGATAGTTTCTTGAGTTGATAGTGTGCTTCTTGGCAGATCTGTCTTTCAGCCAAATAAGGCATGATGAATAACATGTGATTGCTACTTTACAGCCCTATAGCTAAACCCCTGAATCCAAGCAAGGAACCCCCATAACACCAGCCACTAGGCAGTCATGAGCCAGAAGAGAGCAGATAGCCACATAGGCCTATCTCTCACAAATTTCAGAGTGATCTGTTTGAAAGAAGGCTTATGCTCTTTCTTCTGATCTACCCAGCTAGTCACAGACAAGATAATGAACTTTGTCCTCCACTTTCATTTTCTTTCCCCAGGAAAATCATAGTGACCCTTACTCTAAGCTGATTGGGTAAGCCTGGAGTTCCATTATGCAGCAATTGTCAAACCTGGAACATGAATCTGAGGCTCTATTCCATCTTTGTATTTTATTCTGCTCATTGTCACATCTATAAAATAAGATCATTTAATTGTGATGTAAAAAGAAAATATGTACAAAATACTACATTATTTTCAACCGCCATTATTTGATAAAATTCCACTAGGTGATTAGTACATATTTTTATTGACTATATTTTATTGCACATTCTCAGTTTCCTCAGTTTCTATGTAGAATGATTTGTAAAAGACCAGGTGTCCATCTCTTGGGCTACATTACACACAAATAGTTGAAGTTTTTGCTAGATGTCATCACACTTTAGTTTTCAATAGTATTTTATTTTGCTCTAGAGGAAAAACAAATGTTCTTTCTGCTTGTTAGATATAATAAACAAAGCATTAATGCCCTCTGTGAGGTATTCATTTACAAAATATAAATTTCTATATAATGTGGCAATAACAAAATTTTGTGATTCACACTGCCAATTAAAGAGAAGCTACAGGTGTGGAACTAAAAATTTAAACATTGGGGCAATGAAACTGGACTTGACTGAGCACAGTACTTGGCTGTTTCAGTTTTCGAGTCCTAACACTCACTTTGAAGGAGTTGTCCAATAAAAAAAAAAATTACAGGAACTTAAAAATCCATTCTATGTAACACAATAAACCTTTAAAGGGTTAGGTAGTTAATATTAAATTGTTCTGAGATTTTTCTTAAAAGATTGCTACTAATTTGAATCGGAAAACTGCTTGGCCCTCCCCCATCTCTATGACTATAACTAAAAGGTGAATAGAGTGAGGGTTAATCATGTTCGCTGCTTCTCAGTTAAAAAGTTTGTCCATTAAAAAAATTACATTTCACTGGGGCCAGGATGGGCAACAAAAGAAAAAACCTGATACTTACCTAGCTGTCTCCTGCAAAGCTCACAGGAACCCGTTCTTCTTGTCTTCGGGGGTTCTCGTCCCGACACAGAGGAGAGGCACATTCTGCGTTTACTTACAATGGAGCTCAAATGTTGTCCTTCGTCAGATTCAAACTCAACACCCCAACGTTTTAAGGTAACATTGTTAACCACTGAGCTATCATGCTGCATAGAATGGATTTTCGATAGCAGATATTTCTGCATCAATCTGATATTTGGAAACATGTTCCTACTGTAAGAAACAGTTCAAGTGTTGAACAAATATTTAAAAACATAAAAATTTGACCTTATACTCTGTGCAAATATGTAAAGTAGCCAAAAGCATATATTCTCTTTACTAAATGATATTCCCTACTGTGACAAAGGTTTGGGAGACTAATACAGGTTGGCTACATTGGTCTGCTGCTTACAGCATATCCCACATAGCCCAGTCTTTTAGAAGGTGCATTAGACAGCACAGCAGGGAATCAGAGCACAGCAAACAATCTACAGTGTTTCCATTGTTGTGGGAGGATGTACAATCAAGGGTGGAAAAAGTTAATTTTGCACCTGCCTGGAAATCTCGCTTTAAAAATAATGTCCATACACTGACACTACCACACATACCATACTATACCAGGCAAAAATCTATCTGTCTTTAGCCCTATGGTAATAGTGAAAAATATTAGTTTAGCTGTGCTGCATTTCTAAATGAACATGCTTGGTTTGTTATATTTAACCTTTGTTAACTAGGTTTTTTTTTACAGAACTAGTTGTTCTGTGGTTTTCAATTTGATATTATACTATACTATTACGTGCTTTTTCTCACACAGCAGTACTGTGCCGCACAGCCAATTACCACATGTAAAAACATGCAAGTTTAAACAGAAATTGCCATTGTTTTATTAAGTGGCTATTGGTGACACAGTTTTCACAGGTGAAAAATGTTTTTTTATATCTTAAAACCATCATGTAGCCAAAAGCCATATTCGAAAACCATGGTAATTCGGAATAAAGCATATGCACTTCTGCCAGGAGGTATTTGACCACATGGCACAATAGCTATATGTGAACCCAGCTTAAATGTTAACATTGTAAAACAACAGTAAAAATACAAAACTAGTAGGTAATATTTATTTCACTTGTTAAATTATTTTGGAACATCACACTAAAGGGGTTTTGCCATTTGGCAAATTCCATTCTGAGGCCAGCTTGTATATCATAGTGAGACGGTCTCACTTGCGCCACACTTGTGCAATTCTTCCACAGTTCATTTCTACAGCAGTTCGGATTATAGCTGAGCTAGTGTGTTCGGCTATGTTCGAAACTCCAATTGACATGAACAGGAGGATGCTGGGCAAGCGCTGCCATCTCGCCTTTCTTTGAGGCTGGCTCATAGGGAGTTATGAGTTAGCCTCAGAAGCAACTTTACCAAATAGAAAAATTTCTTTAAAGAGAACATGACACATAAGTTATGCCCCTCTTTGCTGAGGACAGAACAAACTACTCACAGAGATGATGTTTCCAGCACTGTGCCTGTTATTCTGTAATATACAGCCATTTCAGAGTAATCCACGACTTCAGATGTGATTTGGTTTCCAAATAAGGAAAGAATATTGAGAGATGAGTGCTCAGAGAAACAAACTGACAGACACAAGTTGTGTCCCTATAACAGAAAGACTTCTGTATTTATTTGCAGTTTATATAGGTTTTTCTACACAGGCAGAAAGTCCAATGGAGTCACCAATCACCTGCAGATGTACAGATAAGTTATCTGAGCTAAAATCTCTTCCATTGACCCTTTCCTGATAAGGATCTCCTGACAAACAGAACATTGATTTGAAAACTTAGCAAACTATGCAAAAGTAAAATTTTAGACCTCATGACCTGTATACCTAGTACATAAAAATGACATTGCTCATACAATTCCCTCTTTTTGAGCAAAATATGAGATTAGATTCCTCCTCAGGTTCTGTAACGTGGTTAAGCCACAGAGCCAGACTTTTCTTTACATGCTTCCCTTCTTCTGCTGGATTATCCGAGAGGGACGGCCTACATGTTATAAGCTCATTATGAATTTTGGTCCCCGACACCCTAAAGCAAAGATGTCATACTCATTTGTGTCCCAGCATTATACAACTATTTGCTTTTTCTTCTTTTTGCAGTATTTACTTCTGTCTTTATTACTGAGTTATGTCTATATTTTCAGTGTGTCCCAGTTTATGTGTTTTTTTTTTTTACTGTTATGAGTTGCGCCACGGCCACCACACCATGTCGCAGACACGATCATATCTCTCAGGTCCCCACTATTGTGTACTCACCCCTTCCCGCTCCTGCTTCCCCGCGCACCTCAGTTGTGTGCATGTCCCTACTTCATATGGTGGATACACACTGGCTCTGTTAGATTTAAAGGGCCAGCGGGACGGTAATTGGTCAATTGCTGGGTGCTGACCCTTTCTCTTGCCTCCACCCCATGACCCTCTTGCCAGATCTTTGGTGTTCGTGCCCTAGTGACAGCCTGCATTTAGTTAGTTTTCCTGCCCATGTACCTGACCTTCTGGCCATGATCTCGACCACATTGCCTTCCACCTGCCATGATCTCTCTGCCTAACCCAGACTATGTCTCTGCCTACTATTCTGTACCACGCACACCCCGGCCAAAACCACATGCAAGCCACAACAGGTGTAGCAACCTTGGAGTCTCCCCACACAAACCCTTGCGGCAGGCTCTGGAAAATGCTGGAAGGCTCATTAGACTCTGCTCACTGATGCGGCTTATACCACCACTTATTGTGGCCCAGCGAATCCAAACCACTTACATAACAGTAAGATCTAGCAGAGGATTCCACCAGGGAGCCCCTGCCTGACACTTAACATAACACGAAGGCTGTCACAAGACAGAGAGCAGATTGACCAACTGCCCACCATGATGCAGCAGCTCGCAGCCGGCTACCTGCAGCCCACTTTTACCACTTCCTGTGGCAAGTCCATTGCCTGTGGTTCCAGTGTCTTCATTAGGTCCAAAGCTACATTTGCCTTTGCCTCCAGGTTTTGACAGGAACCTTGATGCCTGCAGGGGGTTCATCAGCCAGTGCACCGTTCATTTGGAATTAATGGCAAATCAGTTTCCCACTGAATGTGCTAAAGTGGCATTTGTAGTCAGTCTTCTGTCAGGTGAAGCTTTGGCCAGGGCCACACCCCTTTGGAATCGGGGGAACTCAGTGACCATCAACCTGGAGTCATTCTGCAACGTGTTTTAGGAGCCTGGACATGCGATTTCCGCTGTGTTTTCTTTGCTCCACTTACGAAAATGTGATTCCACTGTTAGGCAGTAGGCAGTACAATTCCATACCCTCTCCTCAGAATTATCATGGAACAATGAGACTCTCATAGCCATGTTCTGGCAGGGCGTCGATGGAAGGATACAGGATGAGCAGGCTGAGCAGGCCCTTCATCCCTGGATGAGCTCATTCATCTGGAAACCCGTATCGAGATCCTGTTCGCTAAAAGATAGCAGGAGCTCTGTCAGCAACGAGAATTGGTCCAGCCACGTCAACTTCAATGCCTCTCTCCGGTGTTCCAAAGGCCTCCACTTCCTCCACCAATGGTATCTTCTTAGAGCCAACCTAGCCATGGAAACACTCACTCATCGTTGCCAACAGCGCCTCTGCTTCTACTGTGGCAGCTCTGAGGGACTGTCAACTGTGTTTGGGAAACTCCCGCACCTAAGCTTTATGGGAGAGGTGTTTGACCATGGTGGTCCTTCTCAGCTACTTGTCTGATACCTTGTTCCCAGCCGCAGCCTTCCTGGATTCTGGATAGGCTGGGAATTTCATCAATGCCTCTTTGATCTCCAAGTACCATCTCCCTGTGGTCCGCCTGAACACCTTTGTTTATTTAGTTTATAAACGGTGAAAGCGTTAGGGACTCCATTCAGAGAGAAGGTTGCTCTCCACGTGTTGCTCAGTGCCTCCTCTGCACTACTGCTGGGACTACCGTGGCTGCAGTTCCCCACTCGTGTGCTCAACTGGCAAACTGGTGAGGTCACTGGTGGGGACCAAACTGCCAGTCTTGATGTCTTATAGCACCTTGCCTTGTACATAATCCTTCTCCACTGACACCTTTCACTCCTCTGCTGGGTCTACCTTCTCTGCATCGACATTTTTCTGATGTGTTTTGTGAAAAACAAGCAGAAATCCTTCCACCACATCGGGCATATGACTGCACCAAAGACCTCCTGCCTGATACAATCCCTCCACATGGTAGAGTCTATCCATTGTCTGTGCCTGAGACCCAGGCCATGTCGTCATATTTCAAAGAGAACATACAGAAAGATATTATCCACAAGTTTTCCTTCTTAGCCGGTGCTGGGTTCTTCTTTGTGGAAAAGAAAGATGACTGTCTTTGCCCGGGCATTGACTATCGGGGTCTCAACAAGATCACCATACAAAACCAATATCTGTTGCCACTCCTATATGTTTGTGTCGTTATGTATCTGGATGACATCCAAATCTTCTAACCTTGCGTCTTATTGTCCTAAGTCCTAAGGTGCTTACACAGCAACCAACTTTATGCCAAGCTAGAAAAGTGCATCTTTGAATAGACCAGCCTCCGCTTCCTAGGCTACATCGTCTCAGACAAGGACCTACAAATGGATCCTGCCAAATGGTCTGCCATTTTGCAATTTCCTGGAACAGTGAGAATTTGTGCCAAATAATGCTTCTTCGGATTTGCGGACTAATACCGGCAATTTATACCTCACTTCTCTACTGTGGTGGCACCTATAGTGGCACTTACCAAGAAAAGCGGTAATTCTAAACTCTGGCCGCCTGAAGTGGAAGCAGCGTTTTCCCGTCTGAAGTCTGCATTTGCCTCTTATCTCATCCAGATCCAGAACAACCATTCATCCTTGATGTGGATGCCTCATCTGTGGGGGTTGGGGCAGTTCTCAAGCAGAAAATTCCCAAAGGAAAAATCATCACCTGCGGTTTCTTTCAAAACTTTCTCCCCTGCAGAAATAAATTACACCATTGAGAGATAGCGAGTTGCTGGCCATCAAATTAACCTTAGAGGAATAGCCCCATCTGCTGGAAGGGGCTCGCCACCCAGTTAATAGTTATACAGACCACAAGAATTTCCTGTATATACAGATGGCACAACGCTTGAACCCATGGAAAACCTTATTGTCCCTTTTCTTCTCTAACTTTGATTTTTTTTTTGCTACATTTCAGACCAACAGACAAGAATGTCAAGGCTGATGCTCTCTACTATACTTCTGATATTGTGGGACTCTATTTGGCACCTCAACATATCATCCCTCCTGAACATCTGATCACTGTGGCACTCATCCATCTACAACAAATTCCTGGGGAAAAAAACTTTGTTCCCCCAGTCTGTAGGAAGCAAACTCTCTCTTTGGTCATGCCTTTAAATTGGCTTTTCAGCTGATCTCCCGAACTATTGGTGGCCAACCTTACCCAAGAAATAAGCTGGTCTCTTGCTTCCGATACCCATGCCTGAAAGACACTTCAGTTTTTGCCTTCAGTTTTGTCACGGATCTGCCTCCCTCGTCTGGCTACACAGTCATCTGAGTGGACGACGACCAGTTCTCTAAAATGGTGCATTTTGTACCCTTGGCTGCCCTATTCTCTGCTCCTCAGCTTGCCTTTTAATTATTTCGACACATCTTCCGCCTGCATGGTCTGCCTCAGCACATTGTGTTGGACAGAATGGTCCAATTCATTTCCAAATTCTGATGTGCCCTCTGCTCTCAGATGCAGGTTAAGTTCGACTTTTCCTCAGTTTACCACCCGAAGTGCAACGGGCAAGTAGAGTGGGTGAATCAAATTTGAGATACATATCTTCACCATTTTGTTTCTTCACATCAAGATGACTGGGCTGAGCTGTTGCCATGGGCATAATTTTCTTTCAATAATCATGACGGAGAAAATACTGGCTCTTCTACGTGGTTTATGGGCAACACCCCCGACTTCCTTTCCCTATGACAACATCCTCTGAAGTACCAGCTGTGTACAGTGACTTGTCAGTCTCTTTTAGATGCTTCATCCAAAATGAAGGTTCAAATGGATAAAAAGTGCCAACCTCCTCGCATATTCGACCCTGGGGACAAGGTATGATTATCCACCAAACATATCCTACTCAAGGTACCATGTTTAAAGTTTGCTCCACTTTTCCTTAGTCCTTTCCCAGTGATCAGCCAAGTAAACCCAGTATGTTACAAACTCCACCTAACTATTTCTTTACGAATTACCCCTTTTTGAGCATAATGTGAGGTTTCGGTTCCGTTTCCTTACCCAGCTTATACCACCACTGGCAGTGATCCAATGAATCCAAACCTCCAAAGTAGCATTTACACAAGCAAAAAGTCACAAGGAGTTAGTCACAAATCACATACAGAAGTACAGATAAGTTATCTAAAAAAAACCTCTTCCATTGACTATTTCCTGATAAGGATCTCCTGACAAACAGAACATAGATTTGAAAACTTAGCAAAATATCCAAAAGTTACATTTTGGATTTCAACACATTTCTTGTGACCTATAAACCTAGTACGTAAAAATGACTTGCCATAATAATTTCTCCTACACAAGCAAGCAGACATCTGCTGAGGCCATGCTCACTCCTATCACAACTAAACCATACCCTCTTATCAGGACTTATCACTGTTAAACCACACCCCATATCATTGTTAAAGCTATCAATTTGATCAGTCAGCCTCTGCTTCAAACTTTATTGTGACAGAGAGGACACTCTTTTCCGCAGGGCTCCTATGCAGCTGCAAAGGTGTGGAGACTTACTACACAGCTATTGTCACCACACATGCGCCCATACAGGCTCTGATTGTAGTGCTGGTATGCTGAATCAAAATAAACTATCAGTTATTATTATTATTGAAGTATATGATAAATGGAGTATCACATAAGGCAAAAACAATTAAATGCAAGTAAAAATCCACTAGGAGATCATTTCAACCTTTTAAAAAGGTTACATGTTAACAATAGGACAATAGGGCAGTAATATTATGTTCATTAAACTGTGTTGTTTGTTGCTCTGAGATATGGCAATAGCAAGATAATGTAAAAAATTAAATAGCTCTTTAAACTTTAGATAATTCAAAGCAGAAGCCATCATGTTCTTGTTCCTTTCTGAAATGACATCACATCTTTCAAATGCTTACGGACACAACAATCACAAAATCATAACCTGACAGATGAATCACCCCGCGTGGGAGAGGCACACTGCCATTATGCATTCATTGGCTTCTTTTAAAACATGTACTATAATTTGACAATCATTCAATCAATTACACTCATGAAACTGACTTTTTACCAGAAATATGTTCTGCTCTGCAGCTTTACATTGAACTGAAAATTCATTTTACTCGTGATACTGCCGCAGCTCCAGAAAGATTTAATATATTCTTAATACAAACACTTGTGTGGGAGCAGGTTGTGTACCTGTCAAAACAGTTAAACCTTATTAGAGTCCTACAAATTCATGTAGCACATCAAATAAAGTGGCTTGAACCGACAAAGACAATTCTTATTTGCTGAACATTACAACATGTTAGTGGAAATAAAACAAATACAGTATTTGTATTTTAGTATTTAGTACTATAGCTATTGTAAATGTAAGACATTTTTAGATGAGGCTATATTATTTATACATTATGGGGAGAATAAAGATCTTTTAGCATGAAAATCAAAATGAGCAGGCAGCTTAAAGTGTTCATGAAAAATATTACCCAGCTAAGTGATTTTTATAGTGAAGCAAGTGGTTTTATTTGTTTATCTCTGGTGCATTTGTTCATTTTATTCAGATATATCTGACTGTAGACTGACAGACATACATACAGATATATTATTATTATTATTATTATTATTAAGTATTTTAGAGCGCCATTGAATCCAGGGCGCTGTACATTCGGGGGTTTACATACATTACATAAATCAAACGAGTACAGTGATAAGGGATAATAATAATGGCACGACAGAGGAGAAGGACCCTAGCCCGCGAGGGCTTACAATCTACAAGGAGGGGGAAAGAGACAGAGGTGAGGGGCAGACATGTATGTGGGGAGGAAGTAGTGACAAGTTTAGTGAGGGTTGTAGGCAAGCACTAGAAACATTGGTTTTCAGGTTGCTTTTGAAGCTGGTGAAAGTGGAGGAGAGTCTGATTTGATGGGCAGTGAGTTCCAGAGTGGGGTGAAGCATATATTTATATATCTAGATGTCTTCTATTTTTATCAGCTCTAAAATATAACTATATACTATTCTTCTAAACTGTTCCCTACTTTTATAGATAGATAGATAGATAGATAGATAGATAGATAGATAGATAGATAGATAGATAGATAGATAGATAGATAGATATAAAAGGATGGAGAAGCAGGACTGCATTAATCAAATTAAATTGGTACAAGCCTTAAAGGGTAAGTCAAGGTATTTTTCTTTAATATTTGATATACAATTATCAGTTTTATGAATTTTTTACTCTGTATATATCTAAAGCTGGCCTCATCTAACCTCCTCTTCTGAAAATCTTATTATGAGTTATGTAAGGTGTGGTATGGTTCACAGAGGCAGGGGCACCAGGATAGCAGATGTGTGTGGATAGTGTAGTTAGTAGTGATCAGCGAACCGTTCGGAAAAAGGTTAGTTCGGTAAAATTCGAGTTCGGGACATGTGCTTGGCGCCATTTTCAGCTACTTCCTTCAGTTTTAGCAGCCAGCCAATCAGTGCAGAACACAGAGAGGGGTCAAAAGCATCGCCACTGAGGGTATAGGAATCTCATTGGCTGCTAAAATCACATGACTGTCTTATGTGAATGTCACTGTATTTCCTATTGAACGCCATTTCGACCTTACTCTCTGTACTGAATGCACTGCTGCGTCTGTGTGCTTGTTTGCCAGCAGGCGGAAACACCATTTGCTAGCGATTTTACACAGGAAAAGCTGCTAGTTAGCTTAGTCGGGGGGGGGGAAGTTTGCTTAGGGAATCATACACAACACTATTTAGGGAGTTAGGGAGATTTGTGTAGCTTTTGTATAGTATATAGTTTTGCATAGCTGGCTGCATTTTTCCCACCTTTATTCAGAGTGCCCAAAAGTTCACTTCTCCTGTTTTGGGGATCCAGTCACTGCAAAAGACACCATCAGCAAATCTGCCATGCAAAGAAATGCAAGTGTTGCAGTGCTGCTTCCAGGGTTCTTCCATAAGACAGCGTTAACAGATATTCCATAGAAAGAAATCTATTTGTAATACTATTTGGTAGCGGTAAACTTTTGGGATTCAAGAAGACTTCAGTGTCACACTGTTGCAGCCTGGGTTCATCCATAAGACACCACTCACAGATATTCCATAGAAAGAAATCTATTTGTAATAGTATTTGATAGTAGCAAATTTTTGGGATTCCACAAAAGTTCTGTTTTGCAGTGTTGCTGTCAGGGTTCTTCCATAAGACACCGTTCACAGATATTCCATAGAAAGAAATCTATTTGTAATACTATTTGGTAGCAGTAAACTTTTGGGATTCAAGAAGACTTCTGTGTCGCACTGTTGCAGCCAGGGTTCTTCCATAAGACACCGTTCACAGATATTCCATAGAAAGAAATCTATTTGTAATACTATTTGGTAGCAGTAAACTTTTGGGATTCAAGAAGACTTCTGTGTCACACTGTTGCAGCCAGGGTTCTTCCATAAGATACCATTCACAGATATTCCATAGAAATAAATCTATTTGTAACAGTATTTGCTAGCAGCAAATTTTGGGGATTCCACAAAAGTTCTGTTTTGCAGTGTTGCTGTCAGAATCCTTCCATAAGACCCCATTTCACAGATATTCCTTAGAAAAAATTATATTTCTACTCCTATTTGTTAGTTACAAAGTATAGGCATTTAAGAACACTTTTGATGCACTGTCTTGCTGTCACGGTTCTTCCATAAGACCCCATTTCACAGATATTCCATTGAAAAAATTATATTTCTAATCCTAGTTGCCAGTTGGAAATTATAGGTATTTAAGAATACTTGTGATTTGCTGTCTTTGCAGTACAGTTCTTCAATAAGAGACTGTGAACAAATCTTGACCTTTTTAATATTTATATTTTTGAATATGGAGTGAACTAGAGGAGGTAAGCGAGCAAAGAGGGGTGTAGGATGTGGAGCTAGAGGTACGAGATAAGACACTCCTTCTAGTGCTCCGGACAACACACAAGCAAGCAAGCACATCGTCAGTCGCAGGACCATCAGGCCTGTCATAGCTTTGTCGATTCCCTGTGCATCTCATTTCTGAAGAGCAGCACGATTATGTTCTTCAGTGGTTAACACATCCTGCTTCCAGTGGTTTTACCCCCTCTTCCTCTCAGTCATGACCACAAATGTCATCATTATCATCATCTCCAGTCCAACCTGAAGCAAACACAGACCAAATGTCAACCAATATACAGACCACTGTAGATAGTCCATGTTCTGAAGAGCTGTTTGATTACACAATGCGGTTGGGGTCAGAAGGCATTTCAAAAGATCAAGAGGCCAAAGAAGATGATTTTGTCTGCTGTGACGCCCAATCACTGATGCCCTCAGAGGAGGAGAAGGAAGCCATACCCTCTCTTTCCACTGGACTCGCCATCTTTAATGTGCGAAAATGACAAACACAAGAGGAAAAAGGCGTGGAACCTGGTATATGTTCTCCAGACCCTTCCATAAACATGGAGTTGTGCCTTTGTCAACATACATGCACATCTACAAGAAGGGTGACATTGTTTTCCTTAAGGGTATGGGCATCATACAAAAAAGGCATGCCCCATAAATTCTACACTTCAAATATGGTATACATGGATCCAGCGGTAAGCGGTGAAGACAAATTAATTTATTACATCCAACATGCAGACAGGGTACAGGACAGACAAAGGACCAACGCGTTTCGAGCGTAACAAATCGCCCTTGTTCACGGTACATATGTGCTTGTGAATCTCACTTTTAAATAATGAATACAAAAAAGGGGAGGAGGATCGGATCACACAACAATACGATACGTCACTTCCTCCCAATAAAACGTATACATTTTCACATATAATCATTATACCAATAGATATAAAACCTTAACCAGAGTAAAAACTACTAGCAGTTAACATATTGCGCAAACAATTAAACAATATAGGAAGTACCTTGGAAATTCAATATATGTAAGCAAGATCGTTACGTAGGTTTAATCCTTGTGGTGCTCTTGTTTCCAGCTGGTAAATTCAGAATGCCTCACGCATGCGTAAAAGGTGTTCCCGATCTCCTCCCCTGTTAGAGCACTTCACTCTCTCTATGCCCAGACAAGTGAAGCCCTCCGTTACACCAGCATGCATTTCAATTAAATGTTTAGCGGCACCTGAGTGGGAAGAATGTCCCTTGTTAATACTGTCACAATAATGCCACAATTTTATGACATGAGTAACCATGTAGACCTTGTCTAAAACTCAACTTTATGACTTAAGATCAGAGTTTCCATAATTTCAGGGCTCCATACAGGTGAAGCATATGGACCCCTTACCCTTTACCTGTCCCTATCCTGAACCAGCAGGCCCATTTTAAGAACAAAAACTGATCAGGGCCCTTAATAGAAGTGATGCCAATACTGTCATGTCATGGTGGCAACAGATGTACATTTTTATCACTGATTGTCCTTTCTCTGACTGCATTGAATGGCATGGTAGATATATCGACAATCTCTTGCTTCTTTGAAGGCGAGACGTATCTGCCATGCAATCATTCATTGACTATCTTAGCAACAACCCTCTCAATCTTAGATTTACCTTTCATACATATATGTCATCAATTAATTTTTTGGACTTTACATTGACTGGTATCAATGACCAAAAAATCTATTCCAGAACGTTTGGTAAGCCTACTGCAGGAAATACCATTTTATATACCATTTTATATAAGAGCTTTCACCCATAACACACTCATGAATCCATCCCAACAGGAGAATTATTACTGTACGTGCCAAACGTAACTGCAGCATTCCAGAGGAATATAATAGAAAACAGCATAATATTTGCCACAGACTTAGTTTGAGGGGTTATCCTCAGTGGACACTGAATAGAGCCACCAAAATTGCTGCCAATAAATCATGGGATATGCTGCTTAAGCGTTTTCAAAAACATAAGTCAATCGGACCTACTTTGTTTTATTTTAATCTCCAAAAGAAATGAGCGAACAGTAAAATGTTCGAGTCGAACTTCAAACAATAGTGGTGTTCGGTTTGAGGTTCAATTCAAACTCGAACGCCATTAAAGTCAATGGGAGAAGATGTTTGGGTTAATTTTTATACCTATACAGATGAGGAGAAGCTGTAATTACCATCCATAACAGTAAATTGGATACGTGAGAATGCAAATGTCGCAAAATAACAACTTCTGGGTGTGGGAATGATGCCGCCAGCAATACCAAACTCCCTAACTATTGCTATCTATGGAGTGGAAAATGCTATCTAAGTTTTGAATCCCTAAGCGTGCTGTCCACCCCCCTAACTAACTACCTAACTAATCTAAATAGCAGCTTTTCCTGTCTAAAATCGTTAATAAACAAATCTTGTACCTGCATGCAAGCAAGCAGACAAAGAGTAGTTTGTACAGTACAGAGAGTAAGCTGAAAATGGCTTTCAGAATGCAATACAGTGAATATCTATAACATAGTCATGTGATTTTAGCAGCCAATGAGAGCCCTACATCTCAGCGATGAGGTTTTTGACACTTCTCTGTGCTCTGCACTGATTGGATGGCCTCCAAAATTGCAGAAAGGCACTGAAAACTATTAAAATGGCACGTTGAACGGCATGGCGACCTCAAACATTTACTTGAACAAGCAGTAAAATGTTCGGTTAGAGTTTGAGAAAATCAAGATGTTCGACTCGAACTTAACTTTTTTCGAACGGTTCGATCAACACCAGTCTCCAATTCAATGCAGTCAGAGATACAATTCTTAAATATCTTCGAATCCTGAGGGAAGATGAGGCCCTAGATTCCATTTTAAAAGAAGGATGTCGTACAGAAATTGAAAACTTTAGCTACTACTCTGTCCCCTGATCTCTTTCGATCCACCCAATCGAGCAATACATGGTTACATCAAAAAGGATTTTTCAGATGTGGTTCTCACCCTTGTAGAAACTGCAAATCTTTCACTAACTCTGATGGCACTCAGATACAACACTACTTCAATTGTAATTGACACCGCATAATTTATTTGGCTACTTGCACTTTGTGCAGCCTCTTATGTGTAGGATGCACAACGTGCAAGTTGAAGACCCCTTTTTTGGAACACCTTAATGACATTTAAAATACCACTGCATGAACTAATGATGAAATAATGTTCATACATTCTTTTCGGCGCAAAGCACACATGAAAACTGGCGCAGCCCCATTCATACATGTTGCCCTTTGTTTCCCAAAGGCCTCAACCATAGAAAAGAAGTCATGTTTCATCATTAAATTACTCTTATATAAAACAAATATTTCTTTGCTTTATTTTCCTTTTGTTTTTCAAATCAGTTTTTTATTATTATTATTATTATTATTATTTAATTTTAAAGCGCCATTGATTCCAGTGCACTCTACATTAGAAGGGGTTACATACATAACATAAGTCAAACAAGTACAATGATAAGTGATGAATGACAATTGGCACACAGAAGGGGAAGAGGACCCCTACCCGCGAGGCTCACAATCTACAAGGGGGGAAAGAGACAGAAGGTGGGAGCAGACATGTTTGTGGAGGATGTATGACAGCAAGGTTAGTGTAGGTTTTTAGGCAAGCCGAAGAAATGGGTTTTCAGATTGCTTTTGAAGCTGGTGAAAGTGGAGGAGAATCTAATGTGTTTGGGCAGTGAGTTCCAGAGTGTGGAGGAAGCACGGGAGAAATCTTGGAGACGGTTGTGTGAGGAGCTGATAAGGGGAGAGCAAAGAGAAAAGGGCCTGTGAGGAGCGGAGATTGCGTGAGGGAGGTAACTAGAGATTAAGGCAGATATGTATGGGGGAGAGGTCATGGAGAGCCTTGGGAGGCATGGTTAGTAGTTTGAAGTGAATTCGCTGGGCAATGGGAAGCCATGAAGGGATTAGCAATGGGAGAGGCAGGGGAGTAGCGAGGAGAGAGGTGGGTAAGACGGGGAGCAAGGTTGAGAATGGTTTGAGGGGAGCAAGAGTGCATAGCCGGGAGGCCACACAGAAGCATGTAGCATTAGTCTAGTTTGGAGATTACACGGTCATGGTCCATCATTTCTGTAGTCTCATAGTTGAGGAATGAGCGGATGCGAGAGATGTTTTTCAGGTGGAGGCGGCAGGCTTTGGATGTGTAGTTTGAAAGATAGAGCGGAATCGAGGATTACCCCAAGGCAGCGGACTTCCGGAACAGGTGAGAGTGTACAGCCGTTGACTGAGATAGAGAGATCAGGGGCATGGGTTGAGTTGGACGGTGGGAAGATGATGAGTTCTGTTTTCTCCACGTTTAGTTTTAGGAGACGTGAAGAGAAGAAGGAGGAAATGGACGATAGACAGTCTGGGATCCGGGAGAGCAGAGAGGTAACATCTGGGCCAGAGATGTAGAGTTGGGTATCGTCAGCATAAAGGTGGTAAAAGAAAGACGTGTGAGGCTATGAGCTGACCGAGGCCCAAAAGTGTAAAGAGAGAAGAGTAAAGGACCCCGGACCTGACCCCTGGGGGACCCCCAACAAAGAGTGGCCGGGGGGGAGGAGGTTGGAGCGAGAATGAGAGATGCTGAACGTCCGATCAGTGAGGTACGAGGAGATCCAGGAAAGGGCCAAGTCCGTGATGCCGAGGGAGGGGAGGATTTGTTTGTGCTTTTATGTCACTTTTTGGTTTTTACTTTTATTTAATTTCTTTCTTATGTGACTTGCTCCTTTAAAGTGGTTGACCAGGAGTTTTATGCTCAGTCTGTATAATCTTTATCATTCATTCTGTCTTTATTTTTTGAACATATGGACTATATGCGCTATATACAATGTATCACTCAGTCATTTATTATTATATCTTTATTTGATCATATTTTCTCTGTCAGTTGCCATCCGGCAGTTATATCTTTAGCGAGCATGTCTCCTAACCTGCATTGCCTGAGGCACTTCTGGATCTGTACAGAGGGTTCTACTTCTGGAACGCAGGCTTGTGTTCCACCTAAAGTGAGTTTGCCTCATGCCGTGCAAGTGAGTGTGCCTTTGTGTTGCATTACATTAATAATTTCACTTGTTAAGTTTCTCCTATTTAAGTGTATCTAAAACATTCAGTTCCATGCTATGACTAAGAGAGCTCACACACTTGAAACGCGTCAGTAAGAACCGTCTCTTTTTGCCACAATGTGAGACTGTTTTTATCAAGTTTTTTCAAATAAAAGGATGTGATTTTATCCTGCCAACTGAATTTTATGCTGACCAAAAAAAGGAATGTGTCTGCTCTTCCATGTGCACTTCTTGAGGCGAGGTACGTACACTGCTATCCTGACAATGTATATGGACTATATGATTAGCTGGCTACATATTCTATTTTTGTGTTAACTGCCAATACTGCCCTGATGCCACCACCGTTTAAAATCATTTAGCATGTTTATATGAATGTTCGATCACTTGATCATTGGCTAGTGTATATATGCATCCAGCTGATTAGATCATTTAGAGAGGCATAAAAGTGATCATAGCTTGCCTGCACGTTTCTCCGTGTACACCTCTATAGGTTTTCCCAGGTGACTCTGGGTAGGTATGAGGGAGAGTACAAGGAAAAAGATGATAAAGACAGATATTAACTCAGTAAAAAGTGGCTTCAAACGTGGATCTTTACTTGTCTCTAAACTCCGTAATAGCCCAGGATGGACAAATGTTCCATGTAACGAAATTATGTTATCAGATTCAATATGAGTTTCAAATAATTAGAAAGCTATGACACAGGAAACCTTATCAAAAGTCCCAGGAAATGTGATAAAAAAGTAACATTTGTCTTTTTAGTAATATTGGAAGCTGTATGTATGCTGTCTTTTACGTGGGAGGGTGTGTGACTTTTACACAGTGCTCATTAACCATAGTAAAGCTTTTATTTTACCTATAATTTTCCTTTAAGTCCCACTGAAGTTAATGAGTCATCACTTGACTAATCATTTAGTAATTACAGCCTCTAAATATTCAGTAATTCTAGTAAGCTTTGTCAAGTGACAATTACATTTCAAATGACATTCTGCTCAATGCCCGGTGACAGTTAAATTAGAATCAGAGTTCACTCAACTGTGTACAATGTAATAGATTCCAGATCTCTTTATAGACTGAGCATTCGCCTTGATAATTCTGAAATATTCTTTCTTGTTTACTAAGACAAAAACTACAAAAAAAAAATTGTATTATTTTATCCAGCTAATGTTACATTTTGCAACCATTGTCCTGGTGAATTTCTGGTAATTACTGTGTATTAGTATTGAGCCATTTAACAATAATTTGCGAACCCTCCAGTGTTGAGCACCCAGATTACATAACTGCTTGATTACATTTTTTTTCCAGAAATTAAGCAGTTCTGTACACTGTTACTGAAGGATATCAGTTAATGAATCTCATCTGTTATAACTTTAGATAAACACAAATTTAACAGGCTTAGAGCCCTCTGCACATTAATTCATGGCCACTGCAGGGCTTTTTGAATACATTAATCCTTCAGGGTACTTGTGAGTCAAACATTTTTGCTACTGGGGAATTAATATTGAATAATTGTAATGCAACAAAGCTAAGAATACATAATTTATTAAAATTGTTGTCACTTATTATTAGTGGTAATTTGTGTCAAATGATTGGGAAGTATCATAATGTATTATAGGAATGTAGGCACAGTTCTGGATTGCTTACATCTTTAGACAATGGGAAAAGTAATACATCAAGGAATCTGAATAGTCCTCTGAATTTTTCAATATAGAGGACATGTTCCACAGAGCAATTCTTACACAAGTCTTTATATTTCTTGATGCACAGTGTATTCCATAAAGCTGAGACGTTTTGTTAATACACCAAATTTTCATATATCTATGAGTGCATTATTTTTACATGTGGGTAGCATCCTTGATGTTTGGTTAGTGGAAAAGCCAAAAGTTATATTCTCAGTAGCCAAGGGTCCCCCTTAAAAGTTATATTGCAGACAATGACACAACAGTGGCACAACAGCTCCTTGATAAGGCACAGCATGCATACTGGTTGCAGTACACTCTAGGTGGTGCTATAACTTTATAGAATGCAACAGTTTTAACACTATTGGGTCAACACATCTGCTTCCGGACAATGTTGCCTTTACACAGATCTTTGGGACCATTTAAACTGAACACCACTATCTGAAATCCAATATTTACACAAATACTTTAACATCAGTTAGTTCCATGTTAAAGGGGTTTCTTGTTACATGTCCTCATCATATCTGTAACGATGGGAACAGTAAAAATAAGCACTTTTGCTATTGGTTTGTATTACCTAAATCATTTAGTAAAGCAGGTATTAGCTAATATTTGTGTGTCTAGAGCCACTTCTGCAGCTTGAGGTCGGGCCACGCTCCCTTTGCTGTGGTTGGCTGCCTGCATTTAGTTCAACTCCTGGTCGGGCCACGCCCTCTTTGCTCTGATGTAAAGGATCTGGGAATTCCTGAGTCTCTTTAGCTGCTAGATTCACTCCCCCACCCATATAACACACTCCAAATAGTCGGCACATGCGCTTTGTGGTGAAGGTCTCTGTGATAACTTGTAAGTATAGAATAGAGTATATAGAAACTATCTCAAATATCATTAGAGGTCAAAAAGTAATATGCAATGGAAACTATTATGAATACTTTACTATATAAAAAGATTAGAATCTTCATTGGTAACACATAACAAAATTGTCAGTATTGGATGTTATACATAACAACACAGTACAGTACATATGTGTCACAGGTAGATGTCACCACCAATAATGATTGGTAAAAAAAATGTAAAAAAAATATAAATATATATATATGTACTATTTTATAAATGTCAGAGCTAATAAAGATGCAAACACAAGGAGGCATGATGCAATAATCAATTTTCCCATAAGTTCAAGTTAATATAGGGGAAGCTAGAGAGAGGTGTATAGGCATCTCTGATGTAAATAGGCAGCAGTTCTACAGATATAACGCAATTTGGAAAAAAAATGTTACTTAATAAAGGGATTTTCTCACTACAAAGATTAGCTTTTAATATGAAGGGACAGGTAATTGAAGAATCTTTCTAAATACATTGGTCAATATGTTTTAATTTAGTTATGCGATAAGAGATATTTTAAGTGCTCTGAATGCACACAGGTTTCTATGGTTACCTGACCATTAGGCCATGTCCCCACGGCACCGGTTTGCGGCCGGTTTCTCAGATGGTCTGCGGTTTTGCAAACCATCTGAAAAACTGGCCGCAAACTTTAACAGGTTTTTCAAAGTGCCGGCGGCCCAAAAAACATTGTACATGTTCATTCTTCTGTCCTGTATTCAGACGGAATATGAACAATGGGAGGGCTTTTCTCCGTTCATCTCCGTGCACGGCACAAAAACCGGACAAATACCGGTCGGATAAACCGCGTGGGGACGCGCCCTAATTCTGTTATTGGATTAGCTGAGAGGGCAGGGAGTGACATCACCATGGATGGACAGCTCAGTCTGGAGCAAACTAATTATCTCTAATTAGATTACAGACAAGCAATTGTTCTCAATTCATCAGAGCACATGTATCTTTTGTTGACTGAAGAAATAACATTTCTTGCATTGCACTTGTCAGTGTAATGGCTCAGCTACTTACAGAGATACTAATATGCTAATGATTGCTATAAAATCACTCACAGCATACCGAGACAGAGTGAGTGCAAAACTGCTTGTGACTCGAAAATGAGCACAATTGTGCTCTATAGAAAACCCGTGCAGCAGTCCCACTCTAGAGGTTTTCCACCCGCGGGCCGCTCAAAAAACATTGAGCATGTTCATTCTTCCGTCCGGTTTCCGGACGGAATATGAACACCTCAATGGGAGGGGGAGGGATGTTTCTTTTTATCGCAAAAAAGCCCCCCCCCCCCCCTTGGGGGCCCCGATTGCCGCTGCCGTTGGGATGCAGCCTAAAGGACTCCAGTATTGGAAAAATTCGGAGGAAAGGGGGGCTGTTTCTTTTTTTAATTACACACTGATTTTGTTTATGCAGAAACTGCAAAAATGAATTTTACAAAGGTTTTTAAAAACACTCCGCAATTTAAATGAAAGGATTTTTCTACAAGTTATTTCTTAGATTAGGTGTTTATTATCACAAGGGCCCAGTTTTTTGAAAAAATTTTTATATACATTCCAGAAAAAATTTTGTTTTTAATTTTAAACTGTTAGACTTTTAAAAGGTTATTTTTTAAAACATTGGGAAAATTGAGAACTGTAGGGGAAAGTTGGTTTAATGTGCAAGTACATCTCTGATTATAACCTCCAGCTATTAGAAAATCATAAAAACTGCAGAATAAGATAACACATATTTTACCGAAGAGCGAACGCTTAAAAAAAAAAACCCCCCCAAAAATTTGGGAAAAAAGTTTTTTTTTCCCCTTTACCAATTTTTGGGAATTTTCTTTCGTTTCCCAGTATATTCATGGTATGGTTAAGGGAAAAGTAAATCCTTATAGCCTAGTAAAAAAAATTAAAAAGTTATGGCTTTTTGGAAAGGGCAAAAGGGGAAAAAAAACGACCATATTATTTTGACCAAAAAGGGGTTCCTTCTAAAAATTTTTAAATGCACAAAGGGGGACATGTATAAAAAACGTCTAGGTCTAAAAATCTGTGCGATTGAAAACCAACCACAATTTTCCTTCATTTTTTCAGAGCCTATATCAAATGAAAGGGGGCCCCTTGATTGGTTGCTAGGGAAAACAAGGATAGTCTTAGATTTGCATTTTTCTCTTTCCCCCCAAATTTTGTTAGCCCCATAAAATTTTTTCGGGGTTAATTTGTGAGAATGAGCCTACATGTCTTAAAAATTAAAAGGAAAATTGAATTTCACATTTTTTGAGCATGTGCATATTTTTTCCATGTTTTTTGGGGGCAACTATGATGGAGGCTCCCAAGGAAACCTCCAAAAAAGATGTGAACATAGCCTTGTAATATAAATTATTTGCTCTAGCTTCCAATGTTTATGGGCTATTTGGTTTGTGAAACTACTTGGTGTGTTATTTCTTTAATTATATTTTAATGTATCACACATCTTTGTTTACACAACAGATTTTTTCAGTGCAAAAATTGGTCATGGTTTAGCAGCAGAAATCCAAAGTAGATTTTGACTTAACATGCAGTAGATTTTGCTGCAGATGAAGAATGTATATTAGCCCCCCCTACATGTGACTATTTCACATCCCATCTAATGTGCACATCAATAAGTGAAATCCTCAGAAATAATTTCACATCTGTAAAATGAGAAATCCCCAAAGCATAAACTATATAATACCACTGACATAAAATGAGCTTTGGCTTAGCAGTGAAATGCAAATGGATTCCATGCTAAAATCCGTGTTTAATTCCTTCATGTGAACATAGCTATTAGATACTCCTTTCACTTAATCTCAAGTTCTGAGAATTTTCAGAAGTTAGTCACTTAGATGTATTCAAAACAACCCATTGATTTTTCCACATAATAAACCCTAATGAAAACCTCATTATGGAAAAAATCAGCAAAATAATGATAGTTCCTAAAACAAACAAAAAGTTGTCTTTAAATTATTCTACTCTGCTGGAGATAATGAAGTGGGATGCTATTATACTGCTTTTTAAGATTTTTTGAAAAATAACCCCTTTTTTAAAATTGTTCCTGTCCCTAACCAAAATTAAAAAATACGCATTTTAGTCATTAAAAGCAAACCAAATGATTTCATTAAATGTAAGACCAAAAACAAAATTAGACCACATTAATGCAACAGACTGTAAAAGAAAAATATGGTTTTGGAAATTTTAAACGAACGGATGTGCCTCTGCAATTTTCGAAAGATAATGGGCTTAGAAAGTTATGTTTAGGAAGTTTTGCTGTGTTTTTACCTACAGTTTTTAGCTTCTTTTGGCTGATACAAAGAAAACAAAACATAATTATTGTTAATATAACAACTGTCCAAATGAAGTGAGCTAAACATAAAAACGGGATAAAAAAGAAGGGTTTTCCAGGACTAAACATTGATAGCTGATCCTAACAACAGGCTGGTTAGCAAAATTCAGGGAACCACATAATAAGCTGAGCTGCACTACCTTGCACAGTCGCACATACAGATGAGGTATCATGCCTAGATAGGCATTGAAGGGCCACGGGACTCATTCAAGCCCAGGTTTTCCCATTCTGCTGGGTGGGACACCGGGGGGTCAGACCCCTACTTTTCCCCATTTTTTTGGGCCCTCATTTTTTCACAGCACGTAGACCCCTACTTTCATTAGTGTGGGTGAACCCGCAGCAGTGTTGGTTTCTATTCCAAAATGTCCCCCGTTACGTACAGGAGTGATAGAGGTTTGTAATCTGTAGTACACACGGCTACAGAGCTCTAATGGTTAAAATTTGTAATTAACATAGGTAAATAAGCTTCTGTGCTAAATAAACCACAGGGAGGACGATCTGGTCGACTGACGATGGCAGTTGGATCAATAATAAGAAAAAAGCGAGAGAATGGTTGGTTACCTAGAGAAACTTGTTTTACCTAGAAGTAATAAAATCTTTTTTTGTCCCTGAACACAGAAAAAACAAAACAGCAACAAAAGGGTTTAAAAGTCAAAGTTTACATATTTACATTTTGTAAGGTTTAAAACAGACAGACCCCTTTCCATTTCAGCCTTTTTGGCCCCAAAAGTTTTGACTATAAATTGAAAATTATATCCCTTTAAAAATGCATCCATACCTTTTTTAAAACCCCTGTTATTTAATTTACCATGACAATTTCCTCTGAAAAGGGGGTTTTCCACAGCCCCTCACTCTCTTACAGAAAAGACCCCCTTTAAAATGTTTTTTAAACCTTTCTTTCCCTCTAACATAGAGTAATGCGCCTCTGTTCTAGAAAACCAGCCCCCGGGGAATAAATGGAATTTTTTGGCAAAGTTTCCTATTTGACCTTAGATAAAATTTAAAACATACAAAAATTTTTTAAACTCTTCTTTTCCCCTTAACTAAGTAACCCTAATTTTTAATTTAATTTTAACTTTCGGGGGTTTTTGTAACCCCCCCATTCCTTTTGCTTTTGTTTGTCCCGGGGCCTTTTAAAAATTGTTCAATTTTCTAATTTTACTTGAAACACTGGTGCCCAAAACAATGCTCCACGTGTGGTCTGACCAGTGGTTTTTACAATTGGAGAATAATGTTTGTTAATAAAAAATTGTGTGCTCAAAGCCCTTTTTTTAAAACACTTCAGGGATCCTTTTCCCCCTTGGGGCAGCTGCTGCTTGACACTGGCTTTCTTTCAAAATTTTAATTTTCTGTCCACCAGGATTCCCAAGTCTTTTTTTCCAAAGTCACCTTTCCCAGAGTTTTTCTGTTTTAAACCCGTAATCCCTGGGAAAGGGTTTTTTCCCTTCCCCTGTTCATAGCCTTGGGATTTATCTTTTGTTGTTATTAAATTTTTATTATTAAATTTTTATTAATTTTCAACAATTTTTAAATTTTTGTTTTAAAACCCCAATTCCGCTTCCCTGCCCCGGCCTCCAACTTAAACCAGATCCCTTTGTTTAAAAAAACAAATTTTCCCCATTTTGTTTTAAATTTGATTACCAGCTTTAATAAACTAAAAAAGATTGATATTTTTAAACGTGGGAAACCTTCTGGGGGTTATTTAAAAAAAAATATTAAAAAAAGATATGGCCCCAAAACTGACCCCTGTGGACCCCCCTAGTAAACCCGGGGGCAGTCTGAGTAGTAAAACCCCCTAATCACCACCCTTTGTTTTTTTCACGAGACAACATTTAAATTTCCCTACAAAAAAAATTTTAAACATTTTGGTGTGAAAAAACCCCTTTTTTGGTTTTTTAGATGTTCATGGGGAGGAGGTCTTTTTGTGTTGGCGATTGTACATCAGGTAATGTAATTTAAAAGTAAGAAAGTTTTCTTTAGAACAGCAAGGGTTAACAAAATTTTTCTTTTTTTAAATTTTTTAAGGTTTTTCTACAAATTTTTAATTTTTTTTGGTTTTGGGTTAAAAAATCATTATAAAGTCCTGCAATCAATCTGCTACCAGATAGGAAACATTTAAATACAAAATCTGTGTGGGGCTTTCCCCAAAAAAAAAGGAAAATGTTTTCAGAATGTAACAGTAGTCTACTTCTTTTGGGCCCCACCCTTTTTGTTTTTCCCCCCCCCTCCCCTAACCTACGTTCAATTTAATTATGCTTTTTTCCCTTTCCTTTACTGAGGTAAAATTTGGATTTTGGCTAAAAAGGGGATCCTTTCAGATGAAGCCTATGATGACAGTGCTTTTGCAGCAATTTTTGGTTTCTTTTGCTCAACACATGACCATAGCAGTTATCACTAGTCACAGTCAGAAGGCAAGAATTACTGCGCACCCCTAGGGATGACTAAAAAGGGGTTTGGGGAGAATGTATGTATCTAACACACTTAGCCTTTCTGAATACTCACCAGGTACCATACAATTGCTTCGCAACTGCACCACCCAACATCACTGGGATCAGAGATTTCATAAAGGTTCGTTTTTACTATGTAAAGAGCTGGAATTTAAGAAAATTATTAAAAATTTAAAACCAGAATTGTATTTTTTATGGAAGTGTTTTTATATTTTTTTTATATTGAAACACAGTTTGACTTTTATGTTTTCGCGGGGAAAATGGCCCCACTACTGAATATTGCTTTGGGGCAATAGCCAGCAGAATAATTTTTTGAACCTGTTTATCAATTATTGAAAATACCAAATGAGAATTAAAAAGCACATAACTGGAACCCAGTCATTTAACATTTTTTTCATCATGCACTTGCCCCTTTCCTTGCTTGTTTTATTCTTCCACCTGCATAGTGAATCTTTCATTAGCTTTAGCTTCATGTTAAAATGATATTACCTAAATTTTATTCATTGTCCCTTCTTCCAACTAATTACAATTAGGGCGTTGAGTATAGAATACATATGTACGACCACAAATACCTTTATATTGACTTTGCATAACTGTATTTATTAATGATACCACTGAGTGCCATAAATAAACAGGAGGATAAAATTATACATTCTTAGTATGAGAAAGATTAGTAGCACACACTTATTCTCATTAAAAAATTTTCGCGTAGGGAAATTGCCCCTTAAAAGCCCCGTTACCGCAAAAGTTCTCTCTTTTTAAACTTTGCATTTTCTGACCACACGGACTGTCAACATTTGGAATACATGTGAAGCATGTGGACAGTAATTATTGTAATTGTTTTTCTCCTAATCTATGGAATCACGCAGTTAAAATTATACATATTTTCCACTAATATATACATTGCTTTATAATGTCCTATGGTCACTAAATAAATATAGTACTGTCATAAAGTTATTCAAATATGTCACTTTAAAACTCAACACCTTTACTGCCTTCAGGTAGTACAGTAGGATAGGTAGCTATATTTTAGGAGTAAAGAACACCTTTATTACACTGTATTTTATCACTTTATTCATTAAAGGTGCATTCTCTTCTCAGACATTTATGGAATATCCCATCAATATGACATAAATGTTTAATAGGAAAAGAGGCCTTTAACATGTTCCACAAGATTCATATCCTATTATAATGCTTTGTTATTGTATCTTCAGTTAAGAATGTTCAAAAGTTTTTTTTACTCTTATAGTTAGTTTGGCTGAAAATTATAAAATAACTTATAAGGAATGTTCCTTTCCCTAATGCTGACAATACCAATTTGATTAAAACAGCTCAACCTTCTGATTTCAGTGTGACTGGCAAACTATCTAACGTGGGTGTTTTGACTCTTGGTGACAAGAGGTATCGGACAAGTTGTATTTCAACAAGTCACTACTTTTTTTATCTGATCCTTTGTTCCTGTGAGAAATAAGTGATTCCCAGATTCACCTCCATATTGAAACAAACGTATGCTCAGTTGGGAATAGTAGTTATCAGCCAATTGGTTATATAACATGTATGGGCAGTATGTACAGCAAGATTGAAACCCACTCCTGGGGTGTTCCCACCATAGACTTTGATGGCATATGGTTAGTATATGCCATCAAAGGCTCATAGGCATAGGTCCCACCTCTGGGACCCGCACCTATCTTTGGAATGGCTTCCAGAGTTACGGAACAGAATGGAGAGCCGGTCGTGCACTAATCTCCATTCTGCTTGATGAGAGTTTCGAGTATAGGTGAGAGCCATGTCCAGCTATACTCAGGACTAAAATAAAACACAAAAAAACTAAAATTCTGGACTGGGCAATCCAGTAGTCAAATATCCCTAATTACAATCACAGAAAATCTAACGACAATGTTGAATAAAAAAGTATCTAAACCTTGGCTATTAATCCCAAATGACAATAAAAAGCTATATACATATATAAGATATCATTTGGGTAGCCAAAATGGCACAACAAGGAGAGGTAACATCTCACATAGAATATAACTCAATATACAATAAAAGATAAAGAAGTAATCAATATGATACTACAAAAATGCAATATTTATTGATAGTACCGATTCCACCAAATATTACTGGATCAACAGAGTAAATAAGTTTAATTGAGACCCTTTGGTTTTAAGGTTTTTAAGCAATAGATCGAGAGGGTTTCTTTCTGCAAGATCTTTCTCTCATAATCACCCTTTCGGTTACTTAACAACCTCCAATACCGAGAAGTAAAAAGAAGATATATCCCCTTCATGTACCTCAACTATATATACAATATCCCCATTGTGCTCAAGTACTCTTCCTCTTAGTCCTCTCTGTTCTACCTACAGATGTTAATGTACAAGAGCAGGTGCCCTGTTATACAACACCTTTTGTTCTACAGTTTGCAAAGGATAGTAGCTTGTTAATTTATTGGTTGTAATATTTACAAATACCTTGCCAACTTGAACAGATTTACATGCCTTGCACCACATCTGTAGATACCCTGAACTGAGGAAGAAAGCCAAGATCTTGGAGGTCTAGATGGTACATAATGACTGCGAACCAGTCTATCTAGTCTATCCGTCTTACCTCTCCTATAAGTCACTGTTGGATGATGGTAAGGTAGCTCCACAATAAATGGATCCTGCAACAAAATTGGCTAATACACTTCGAGAATTTCCTTAATCCTGTCAGCTGCCACATCATATGTCCCGACAATTCTAGTCTTATCAATGTTATCCTTTATCTTTGTCTCCAAAAGGGAACCTCAATCCTATTCTAAGGCCTGTTGATAAGCCTGTGTTAATATGCATCCGGGACATCACTATATCGCCGTCTCAGAATTTACCGAAAGATGAGCAATTCCTGCGTATATGGACCAATTGGCCATTGGGAACGCTCTTATCAGTACGAATAGATTGACACTTTCCCATCTGAGAAGGCTGTTCCCAGCTGTAAGTTTTCTATATGCTTTGTCTACAGACAGTAATTTTTTCCTCTACTAACCATTATATCCAAGAAACACAGTCTATCGGCATCAATTTCGTATGTGAACTTGAGGCAGATGGCGTTCACATTAAGTGACTCCACAAACCAGATGAATTGTTCCTTCAACCTGAACCAAATGATAATAGTATCATCAATGTACCGGCCCCACAGTGTGATACATTGATGAAAGTCCTTAAAATAATCCAAAAATACAATGAAATTTTCCCAAAAGCCCAAGAGTAAGATAGCGTAATTGCTCCCTAAGCACATACTGCAAAAGATTTAAAATAAATGAGGCTGAAGAAAATTGCTCCTGGTCGAGAGAAAAGAACCTACAGCTTTCACTCCAGCCTGGTGTGAGTTGGAACTGTAGAGTGCCTCCATGTCGATGCCACATAGCCAGGAACTATCATCCATAGTAATGCCGTCCAATTTCTGCAGGAGATCTATTGTATCCCTTATGTTAGAGGGAAGCAACAGCATAAAAGGGGGAAGGACCTGATCAAGGTAAGTCCTTAAGACTATTGGTCTACATTTTAATGGGTGCAATCCCTTAAAATGTGGCCAGCCATGGAGGAAACAGATAATCAATTTATAAAGCCCTCCAGCAAGGCTTTTTAAAACACATTCCTGAAAACCAGGAGTAGGGTAGCCTTCTAGAACAGCATACCCTTATTTGCCTATCAGGATTTTAAGGCTCATGTCCCAGTAATCAAAGGATTCTGAATTACCAAATTGTCACCCTTGTCGAAGGACTTGATGACCAGCAATTCATCTCTTTCAAGGAAGACCAGAGCAAGATATTCTCTTTTAGATTGATTATATATTTTAGATTTATCTCTACTATCTATTCTTTATTTTCAATAGCCTCAATAACAACATACAGGTAGAGAAAGGGCCTTTGATGTGTCTCTTTCATTTTCTTCTAGGAATGATGCTAAAAGTCTGACATTCAAAAGTTCAGTCGGATCAATTCACAACTCCTTGCATAATTTTTGTCATGGATTATAAAGAACATTCTCCACTTAAGATTTTGTTCAAACAAATGTAAGTCCTTATTCCAAACAAATGCCCTTAAGGACATAGAAGGAACAAGAAATAAACCATTATTCAGAGCACTCACTTCGATGTCTTTTAATATCCTATGTGACAAATTTACAATATGAGATGTTGACGACTTTATTTATGAATGTGTATGGTTGACTTCTATGTTCCTTTCAGCAAAATTTCTCCCTCTTAAAAAAAGAGATTGGGCACCCATATTGAGGTTCAATATTGCTGATCCTGAGGTGGAGAGAGATGAAGCAGTTGATGATAAAGACGTGGCTGCCAGTCAATCCTCCTCCTCCATGAATATAGTTGCTACCCTGTAACCCATTTCCACCCTGTCTTCCCTGAAATCTTGCAGAACTCCATCTTTCTCTGTTACGAGTACGATAAGTAGAACGATATGTATTATGTTGTGAGTTTTTTCTCTGGTCTCTGTCAGATACTTTATTAAGGAACAGATAAGCCCTCTTCTCTCTTCTCTTTGCTAGGTCAAGCACAAACTGATTGTGATTACGCTCTTTTAGATAATTAGTACATTTTCCAATATTTCTCTGAAGTTCCAGATCCTTTTTATTAAATTCACTTTCCCATTTTAGTTTCAATGCTAAATCATTGCTTTCTCTAAGTTTTTTAGAGTACAGCGCGACCCTGTTACACAGCCGCCGGGTGTTAGCGGCTAATTGCAGCTAACACCCGGCGGTTACAGCGCGGAGGGGGGCGGCACCACCCGCGCTGTTTAACCCTTTAGACGCCGTGGCGAAGATGGCCATGGCGTCTAAATGAATGAAAAAACGGTGCTGCGTTCTTCACTCCGATCGGGACATCAGCAATGAGATCACTGTGTCCCGATGGGCTAACATGGCAGCTGGGAGCCTTGTGAAGGCCTCCATCGCTGCCATGTTCCCGTTTGCCCCACTTCCGGCCCCAGCCAGGAAGTGGGGAAAATGCCATCTTGGTACAGCCTAATGCATTGTCCATGCACTGCATTAGACTGTATTTTAAAGTGTAAAAAGTATTAATAGTTCAAATCACCCCCTTTTCCCTATGTTACAAATAAAAACAATAAAATAATTAAAAAGTTACACATATTTGGTATTGCCGCATCCAAAAAAGTCAGATGTATTAAAATATAACATCATTTATCCCGTACACTGAACACCGTAAAAGAAAAAAATTCCAAACGACAAAATTGCAGTTTTTTGGTCATTTCATGTCCTATAAAAATTGGAATAAAAGTGATAAAAAAGTTGCATGCATTCCAAACTGCTAGCAATAAAATCTACACTTCAGCCTGCAAAAAATGCCGTCTCACTGACATCTGTAGGTGTTAGTACAAAAAGTTATTGGGCGCACAAAAAAGTTTTGGGAATTTTTTTTCGCCCCAAAAAATAATGAAACCCAAAATTGAAATTTCCAAAAATGCGTATCAACCTGTAAATAAAAGATAACACATAATTTTTTACCGAAATTAAACGCCGCAAAAAAAAAACACCCGCAAAAAAGGCGCAAAGAAATTTTTTTTTCATTTTGCCCCAAAAAAGAAAATTTTTTGCGGGTTTTTCCCGTCTATTCTATTGTTAAAATGAAAAAACACCCCTGGAAAACACATCTTGGTCCTGAAAAAATTTAAGCCCCCCTATGTCCTTTTGGGTGGAAAAAATTAAAACCCTTTTGGCTTCCCGTAAGACGAGGAGGAGAAAAATGAGTAGTATTTTTTGCCTTTGGAAGTGTTAAAGGGTTAATATAAGATTTGACTTACCACCAAGATTTTTTGCAGGCTTTATATCTAGCATTGAGTTCTTTAAATACTGTATTCAGAGAAGGGGTTGTTTGATTAATACATGAGAATTTCTTGTCCGAGAATACTCAGAACTCCCATAAAACAGAATAGAGAGTCATGTGCAAGGCAGTCGCTCTCTATTTTTGCCTGTCATGGGGGGCCCCTTTCCCCAAAATAAAGTGTGGGTTTCCCCTCTGGGTCAGACCCTTTTATGACATTTCCTAGCTTTTTATTTCTAAACCAAAAATTTTTTGGGGGAAACCCTTATAAGCAAATGAATTTTTGTGAGAAATTTGGAAATTTTTTTGTTGGTAAAATATGGAGGAGCTAAAAAAAAATGTGTTGCGCAAGTTCAGTTTTTTGAGTTTTTTTACTTAAAGGTTTTTCATCCATGTGGAGAATTTCGGAGGGACCAAGGATGGAAAATTTTAAAGTTTTTCCACCATATTTGTTGTATTATGTTAAAAACCCATGCCGTCTAAAAGATTTTGCACGTATTGCACCAGTTCTCTGGAACATTTTTACCCCTTTGTGATCAGGCACACTACAACCCTCACAGTTTTAAGGGGCGTTCTGAAAACCCATCTTCTTAGACAAGCCTATCAAGATACCTAATTGTTAACCCCCCAAATTCTGTCAACATTCATCATTCCTAAACTGACCCACAGGCACTTATTGTATATAGTTTGTATGGTTGGGATGGCAGGTTCATCCATTTTTTTATGTGTACTACCCCATTTTTATGTAACATGGCTGGTCCATTGTAACCAAGCACTTGTAACCTTTGTTTTCACCATACACCCTAATAGCTTGTAAGCTCTTGCGAGCAGGGCCCTCCCACCACATTTTCTGATTTGTACGTAGCTTTTTTATAATGTAATGTCTGGTTTGTCTGTGCTTATATCCTCTATATTGTAAAGTGCTGCGGAATATGTTGGCGCTATATAAATAAAGATTATTATTATTATGGTTGTAAGGGGCTGAGTTTGTAAGTTTTATGGCTCAGATGGACTAGTGGATTGTGAGAGAGCCGTAAAGGGGGTGTTCTGTGATGAGCTACTGATTCTTGCACAGGCCCCAGTTATCTGTGTTCACCCCAGCTGAGGAGTACAGAAGTAGTAAAGATACACTTGAAAATAAGCGCATCATGATATCATGGAATAAAAATTTATCTCAGGTTTTTACAATGGCTTTTGTTGTCATCTAAGAATGGACGACACATAAAGTCACATATTACCATCAAGTTAAACATTGCCATATGTCTATTTTTGGTATTGTTTCTAGAAAGTCTACTAAGGACATCTCCTGGAGTCTAGCTTCAAGTTTATATATAAAAAAACAGAATTATTTCCTTGTATGTAAGTACGAGAGTCTAGAATATTTTAATAGTTAATCCATATTTACAACCTCCATCATTCTCCCTTAAAATATGTTTAAATATCTAAAAAATAGAGTTGTACCGATCAGAGGAAATCACTGACTTAAAAAAGAACATTTCCTTAAACCAAGCATCTGGATGATGAGCTCAACATATCATTAGGTATTGTGAATTTCTTTTATTATGTAAAAGACCTAATCCAAAAAAGAGAAGGTTTCGTCTCCAATTTGTGCACCAGGTGACTCATGAGCCTTGCCGTAAGAATTATACAGCACTTTGCCTTTTTTATGCAGACAAAAAGGTCTTTTCAAGGGAATCATAGACTTCACGGCAATGAGGTAAGTGCAGAAAGTCACAGCAGATGGAATAAAAGGTATAATAATGGAGAATAATGAGATAGAAGAAATGTAGGCAAATGTCTGTGTTATTTACTGTGGCTGGATGTTAAAGACTGAGTTTATCAACAGGACTATAGATACTGACAGGTGGATGGATAAAGAGAATACAATCTGCAGATTAGCGAATGCTGTTAGAAAGTACAGTATCTGCAAAAGCTGTACATTATTGACTTCACATTTTTAAGCTCTTGCAAACTGTTATTACTTTATATCCTATATTTTATTTATTTAGACATCTGGTTTCTAAGAGGATCAGGACAAGTCATGAATGTAACAAGTACCGTTGAAATGTCAGAGAACATGTTATTTTATGTACTAAAACGCGTTATAAAGTCAGTTTGGTCTGCATATAATACGATAAGCGCTCTTAACAAGGAATGCTCACTGTTTTGATTCCTATTGAAAAGCAGCATGAGCAACATGTAAAATAGGGTTTTCAAGATTAGATAAAAGAGTTTGCCTTTTCCCCCAAAACAGCATCATAATTGGCCAATGGCTGGTTCTGGCATAAATTCTTTTCAGATAAATAGGACTGGGCTCAGTTTCAGATTGCGGTGCCTATGGCCCACAGGTGCAGTTGATTCTAGGTGGCCCACCAGTTGAGTTGTTTGGGGCCCACCAGTGAAGATTATCTTAGGGACCCACATTACAGCTACTGTAAATGACTGTACATGCCTCCTGTACTCTGACTTTTGCTTTTTGCCCCTTTGTATCTGCTTTTCTGCCTCTCTCTTTTAGGATGCAGACGCAGATAAAAAATAACTCAGGTCTGCCATGCTCAGGGGGTTTCCCCTATCTCTCTATGGGCCAGTCCGAGCCTGACTGAGCTCCAATATCAGCCATACAAATGTAGCAAGGATAAATATGACAGATAACACACCATGATATCAAAGCACTGAAAGTTATCTTTTTCAGTGCTTTCCACTGGCTTTCATTGTGATGTCAGGACAGATAACACAGAAAGTTATGATATCACTGCCATGATATCATTGTCAAGCACATACAGTGTTTCTGGGCCATTTTTCCAATCATGGCTAGCCCCCTTAACCTCTTAAGGATGCAGCCAGTTTTGACCTTCCTGACAGAGCCCCATTTTTTAAACCTGACACTGTCACTTTATGTGGGAATAACTTTTTGATACTTTTACCTATCCATATGATTCAGAGAATGTTTTCTCAAGACACATTGGGCGACATGTCAGAAAAGAGGCGCAGCCACAGCAGTTTTATGAGTGTATGGACCTGTCATAAATTTTCCATGTGGTAAGCCTTGCATAGCATATTTTAGGTGCATAAATTAAGCTCATAGCATATCTTCAGCACATAGCTAGCATATTTTAGGCGCGTAACTTAGACGCATTCAAATGTGTCAAGCCTGGCACAAACTGCGCCTAGTTTTGGTGTACGACTGTTCATACAAATATAAAATAGGGCTACAACAGTTTTTGTCTCACAGATCAAAAGAAAAATTCCTAAAACAATAATCTTTAATAGATATGCATTAAAATAATTATTCTTTATATATAAAAATGGGCCTCACACATATAGCCACTATACAAAATATGCAACTGTTATTTGTATAAAGTTACCGATGTATATCAGTATCCTAAATAACAACAAGCAAGTGGACAAATGTCTAGCTAATCACAGCAAAAAGACATTGTACCAATACCTATTAGCAGGGAGAAGGACCCCTATAAGAGGAGGAAAATGTGGTCTAAAATGTGGTCAAAAACTCACGGTTCTGAAGAACCTTGTCACAGTAGAACTCCGTTGCCCCATTGGAACCGTATATACCCTATAATAGAAATGCCACTATCGCTTCACTATACTAGTCCTATACAGATAGAGCATCGCCCCGAAAAGGGCGACCCCACCTCTCGGCGACTTCACCCATAACTATCTAAATTATCAGTAATATACATTAAAGAATACACAGGACTATGTAGGGGACTTATGTCTGTTTTCTTTATGTTTGTTATGTATAATTTCGTTTAGTTAGGGTGAGCGCGAGAGGTGGGTGTCGCCCTTTCGGGGCGAGTCGCTCCTATTGGATCGTAGAGAGATGACTAGGTATAGTGATTGCGATAGTGCCTTTTCTATTATATGTTATACTGGTCCAATGGCGGAACGGAGTCTACTGTGTCAAGGTTTCAGAACGTGAGTTTTTGACCACATAATTTTGGACCACATTTTCCTCTCTTATAGGGGCACTTCACCCTGGCTATAGGTATTTGGTACAATTTCTTTTTTTTCTATTGATTTTAGGCTAGACATTATTTCCAACTTGGCCCCCCCCCTCCTTTGTTAATAGATATTAGCTGCACGTCCCCCTCCCCCCCCTCTCAAAAAGAGGGCGAAACCAAATCCTGTTCTTTGTGGGGGTTCCAAAATCTCATCTTAACAAAAATAACAAAAGCCAAAAGGCTGCCCACCCCGAGAAAAAACAAATTCACCACACATGCCCAATCGTTGTTGTGAAATGTGCTTTTCTATTTTTATAACCCCAAACCACCCCCCTTCCTCCCTAATATCAGGGTTTGTTGGTTGGGTAGTGTGAGAGGATGTCTGGTATTAGTTGTATTGGGTGGGATATGCGGTCAGATTCGCTTTGTTGCACTGAATAGTTATTGGTGTGTGTATGATGTGTTATAAGATATGTTATTAGCGAGATCAGACTAGTTTACAGACTGTATGTGAGGGTCTATTGGCACGTTCCTTATCTAATGGAGCGACTTCGGAGCAGAGGCGACTGGCACGCGTGGACGTCATAGAGTCGTGTCAGTGAATGTTGGAACAGGGTGATAACTTCGGACTAGGGGGCCAATCTTGGATGGGGGGTTTACACGACGACAAGATTTATTGTCGAAATATCAGGCAGCGCTCCTCGCGCGAATTTAGCATATTATTGTAGATCACATTAATGACACAAAAGATATTAGGGTTTTAACTCAAGCTTTTAATCTTGTGTTGTTTATCATTGCTTGCGCTGAAGGCTATATAAGTGATTGATGACATGCATAGTGATGGCGGTATGTTTTATTTATATATATGTTTATGGGTGACAGTGTTATATACTAACTAATACATTAAATAGAGACACAAAGGATCACACAGCTATTAACCTTTGTTCCCATCCTCAAAGTCCCCCATGAGAACTTTGTTCTCTTTTTTATCTCTCCCTATCCTCTTTCCCTATTCCTCTTTCCGAATATTTTCTGTCTTTTTCGGAAGTACCTCGCCATTAAATCTAAACATTGAGTGGGAGAAGGGCGGCCCCGTAGTCCCTGATAACGCCCTAGCTAGAGTGTGTAGGAATAGTCTACATTGTTATCTGTGGTGTGATGAGGGGATTGTGGATGCGCTTGTGCGCGGTGGTGTTGTAGTCACTCTTTGGTGGGGTGATGAATTTGTGTAGTTTTATGTAATTTCCGGGTCAGATGTTTCTGGCGCTAAGTTGTCGCGCGCCTCATCGGTGGTAATTGCTTAATGTCGATTGATAGAGGGAGGTGTCGGTGGCTTGCTTGTGATGGCAGGAGGTGTCAATTTGCATACATGTTTTTGGGACAGGTGTTCTTGAACGATGGTGTTTGGTTTGTGGTGTGGTGTGTTGGAGGCCTGCGTCGGCGCGCGCGCAGATGTTCTAACACGCTATAGTTGGCCAGGCTGGTTGTGTGTTGGATCACAAGATCGCTCTGGGTGTTTCATCATAGATGGGTATGTAGCGCCTGGGTCCACACGCATACTCCTAGTCTGCTCTCAATGAGGTTGATTTACTTGTGTCAGGGGGTTAGATGTTCATATATTTGAGTACCGGCTAAGTAGGAAGATAGGTTGCTCAGAGTAGAGAGAAGAGAGAGTCTAGGATAGAGTCAAATGTATTTTGTCTTTCTTGTTTAGTTGTTCCATGAGAAGATCGTAGATACCCTATTTTTACTGGGCAGATAGAGAAAAGCATTTCACATTGTGCCAATCGCTGCTCGCACTGCGTCTAGACTCTCATTGTGAATGGTGTTTGAGAGACCGTAGAATGTTCCCGGGAGGGGGATCTGATGAGTCGTTTATGTCCTGATTTGACGCGTGTTTGTAATTCTGTGCTGAGAGGATCATAGAGCCTTTCTATCTGTGCCACGTGACTATTGTCGCGTCCAGTCTTGGGGTTTCGGTTCTACTGGGTGGTAAGTTTTTGAGCGTCTGGGATAAGGACGCAGATTACATGCAGGTATGTTCTCTGTACGTTGAGGTTGTGAGTAGATGGGCTCAGTGTCTCGGCCAACTGGTATCCCTTGCCTTAATCATTCAGGGACAGCCCCTTGGGCCTCCTTCTTGACGGGGGTGTTAGGTCTAGATGTGTGCTCCATAAGCTTAAGCTTTTTGGGAGGCTTTCTACTCCTCCTGCTCTCACTATTGATCTACTATGTCGCGCTTTTACTGATTAGGCTATATTTCACTCGCTTAATGTATTAGTTAAAGAGAACTCAATATATGGACTCCACGCTGCCGTTTCCATTGCGCAGCTGATTCATGCATGGTAGGAGTGTTGTGCTAAAAAGTCGTTCGCCGAATAGCTCTAAGCCTTTTATGGGATAATAACTTTTCTATCTACTTTGGGTCTTATACTTTCCGCACTATTTCATCGACATCAGGTATCGCTAGTTTTTATCACAACCTCTGATCCTAGTGAGGTAGAACGGTTTCCCACGTTTTGTTCTTATCTCACTTTAAATGAGTTTCTGTGGTCTACATTTGTCCTCCATCCTAATGTTTCCGTCGTTGTATTTCCCTAGTGTTCCACTAAACCCACAGTGAGTGACCGAGTAATAATTTGTGTAGCATAATGCGATGTCGGTCCTAACCAGCAGCATTAGTCGGTCATAGGATGGTTTCATCTCACGACTCTAGTGTAAGCGGTGGTCAGACGCTTGACAATCTTTAATATAGAGATGCCTTCGGTGTTGGGAAATATCTTGTAAGCTAAGAGGTTGTAGAAGCCCGTCGCTAACATAAATATAACGCCTGATTCACAATCTATGGTTTATACTGAGATTAGCAGATTCTCTGGCTCTGCAGTCGTAAATGGAAAGCGCTTGTGGTGTCCCAAAGTCTTGGGAACTCATTTTCACCGTTTGTCCGCTACTCTTTGACGAGAATGTGGTTTCAGTGCGGTCATTGAGCACGGATTACTACTTGTTGCTGAGGGGGTTTTTACACACAATGGTATTTCGATGGCTCTCAGTTATACTCGGTGCGTTTCATGTGACCTCGCGCTCGGTGTCGCCTTCACAATAGGGCTTTTTTGCGTAAGAACTTTGCATGTATGCTCAGGACCGCATTTTGACGTCGTATTGTAGAGTGTGGTTTCTAATCATGTGGATTATGGATAGATAGAATGAAGACCTCTCACCTTCATAAGGAATGAAGAGAGAGGTATTTGTCAATTATGATGATTTTGTGTGAGTTAGGTTGTTAAATATAGTAGGACATGCTGGCCATAGTTAAAATCGTGTGGTTGTCGTCGCATTTGATGGCTTTTCGATGTTAAATGGAGGGGAGATAGAGTGAGTCTGTGTACTACCCGCAAGTCTTTGGGCAGCGTGGAATGCTCGTGGAAATATCTTGAAACTTGTTCTCTTGCCACTTTAAGATCCGTGCTTTCAGAGTCCGTTCTCGTGTTGTGATTGCACTACATGAGGCTGGGTGATAGCTTGTATCTGCGCTGTTTGGCAATATGTCACAGAGTCCTGAATGAAGATCGCTATTCTCCCTCAGACTGACGGCATATAGCCGCTTTTGACATCTGTGTCTGCTGTATTTGGCAGACATTATGTTTGGACATTGCTATGAGTTCTGTGGGGTTGAGGTTCGGCATAATCTTGGGCTCAGTGTTCTCACAATGTGTAGCTAGCGTGTGTTGGACTTTCTGGTAGAGTTTTCCCTCTATCAAGCACCAGCCGACACTCATCTTGTGATGCTTGATTTTGTCATAATTTGCCTATCCTACTTGTATTGTCCTCTCAACATTCTCCGGCGATCGTTTCTAAGTAGTGGCTGGCTCGTGGGTTCCGGCAGCCTGTAATATTGGGTTTGTAGCTTATCTTATCTCTTGTATTACGCAGTTCTCTTTTTTATACTTCTACACATAGTTGGTCACTTTCAATTCTGTTTGTATAGTGGCGCCAGACTTTCCGTACTGCGCGCTCACGCGGAGCGATGAGCACTTCTACCTTTTCTCATGGACTACTGATATGGAAGCCTGTCGAGAAGCAAGACACTCGTCTGTGTCGCTTTCATCCAGATATGATAGTGTGTATCGCAAAACGATGGCTCGCTCTTAGATAGTGACGATATAGGTGCAAGAACCTCCTGGTGGGAACTAAAGTTACTGTTGGATTGTATTTGTATAAACATCTCTGAATTCTTATGTTTCATACTGTATAGTGTATTGTGGTCCGTCTCTTGCCCTATCTGCCTCAATACGATAATGCTCAGATGTCTTGTGCTATGGTATTGGCTGAGTTGTAGTGCTCGCATATGCGATTCTTAGTCTTATCAGCTCGTGATGACAGAGAACATGCTAGATTATGTGTGTGTGTGATGTTGTTCAGTCAATATCGATTCTTGTAAACTGTTTCTGCTAATATTCTGGGGTCCTCATGCGCACTAGAAGATAATTTGGATGATCGCATTTTATATTTTCCGGTGTTGTTAGCGCGTCGAAATGAAATAAGTCTCAATTCTTCTCGACATTGTGCAAAGCAATGTCTCATGGTATTTCTTCAAATTGTGCACCAAGGATTCGATTCCGATTCCTCTTCATCAAATTCATTCCCCATTGTTAAGAGAAGGGGTAATGTTATAAGCGCAGCTCGGTTATAGTTTATAGAGCGCGCACAAATCAGCTGCGGCTATGGTCGTCGATACATAGAGTGACGTTACTCCGGCAGGAAGGACTAAAGGAGGAACTGAAGACATTGATGAGTGCTGTGCTGAGAGCAGAGGTTGCGAGATTAGATTAGATAGCTGGAGAGTCCATCATTGAGCCAGAAGGTATTCAAATGATTCACTAGGGAGTGTTCAACTAGTTGCTAGAATACAATAGGACAGTCCGCTTTTTGTTTTTGTCCAGCTCAGCACTTGGCTCGCCTAACTAATGGTATTATGTAAACTGGTAAGGTCACAGCCTCCTCCTTGCAGCATGAGGTCTAATGAGTGCTAGGGCAAGAGATAGAGCGAAGTCTCAGAAATCTGGTCTGTTCTATCACGTCACTCCATGGGCCGCTGTGCTCAGACCTCCAAGGGCATGTCGACTTTGATACCCTTTACTGATTGTTCACAGAGGGCTTGTGAATGGATCTTTAGCGTGTAGTGCTGCTGGGGGTATAGCATTGCCTAGTTGCTGGGGGCCTGGCAATAGCTTTTCTCTTTGAGCTTATTTCTGAGAAATAATATAGAAGATAATACAGTTGAATTATTTTGGTACTCTAAGCTATCTTCATTCCATATTTTGTGGATGGGAGTTGTCCTGTTTTCGACTACGTGATCTGCTTAACTCAAGTACCAGAAAAAAAAAAATTTTGCACTAGCATAGAGTGATATCCCTGTCCCTATTGGATGCTGGCTTCAGGAATAGGACAGACATCAGAGGAGCGCAGCGTGCTTTACCCGAGTATTGGCTTCTTGTGGTGTCCTCCTCTTCTTGTTTTTGCAAGGGGGGGCCAAATTTTTCCCTGCTCTGTTGCATTTCCCAAGCAAGGTTAAGCGGGGTTTTGGGCTTTTTAGGCTCCGGGGTCCCCCACATTTGTCGCCACCTTCACGGGGACAGGCCCTTAAATCCCACAAACCCCGCAGGCGGTTTAAACTCTCGATCTTTTTGAAAACCTAGAAAAAAACCAGTATCTACGGTATAGGTTTTGGGGTTACTCAGGCCAAAAACCAAATTTTAAATTTTTTGCCTTCATTGAGGGGTTTTTTCCAGCAGGCCACCACAAAGGCACGGTCAGCACCCGGGCATGCGGTTTCAAAGGGAAGGGAAAACCCAAAATTTCAGAAACATCTGATTTACCCGTGCATGAAATTTTTTTTCACTGTTTCCCTTTATCCTGAGTGAAGTCTGTCAGTGTCATTCCCCTAAACTAAAAGGGTCTTTTCCCCAGCCCTTTGTTTCAGCTTTTCCCACAACATTGCACTCTGGGGGGGCAGCATGCCCTTTTATCCTACTGCCGGGTTTTTGATGAGGGAAAATTCAGCCACAATGAGCCCGTCTTGAATCCCCTGCTTTAACCCCCTGAAAAAAAGACCATAAAACTTTTTTGTAATAGGGCATGGGGTTTTTTTCTCAGGGTCCATTAATTTTCAATTTTTTAAAAGACGAAAATTTTGGACTTGGGGGGAATTATCTTTAATAGTTGGGGCCCCTTTTTCGTCCCCTCCCTTGAAATTTGGGGGCCGGGGAGAAAAGGGGGGGTCTCCCGTACCCAATTTCCCTTTTGACCCCTCTCCACTGGTCAACTGACTGCTCCCCCCTTTTGTTTTTTTTCCCGGGGTTTTGGCCCTTTTTGGCAAGGTCCAGTTTGGTGTGCCCCCGCAGCGGGAAACCCACTATTTGCTTGATTTGGGCCCTATGAGCTCATCCCATCGTTTTTCCCCTTTCTATCATGTCTCATATCATTCCCCATGTGTTAGAGCCCGCTCCCACTGTATCTTCTCCTCCCAGTACCATATTTTTTCCCCACTTTTGGGCGGTTTGGGGCCGGTCACCATTTTAATCCCCCTTTTTATCTTTTACCTTAATTTTTGGACATACAATTTTGCTGTTTTCCCCCAACCCCCTTGGGTCCCGGAAGTGAAATTTGGGGGCCCCAGGAAGGGGCGGGAAATTAAACCCAAAGAAGGAAAAAGGTTTTGTGAACTTTCCTTTTTTGGGACGTGGCCCGGGGCGGGAAAGTAGGAAGTGACCAATGGAAGGGGTGGCCGGTGGCCTTTAAAAGGTGGTTCCAGGTAGTCGGGGGTGTATTTGGGCAAGGGCTGGAGAAAAGGTAGGGGGGGCCCTTACAGGGGGGCAGGGGGGACGGGTTGCAAAAGGGGGCTGCTCCTGGGGCGTTTTTTTTCCCAAATTTTTTTTGCAAGCAGTTCTTTTCTTCCCCCCCGACTTTTGCTCTCCACCCCCAAGTCCCTCCCCTTTTTCAGGGCGGGGGCAAAAAAATTCCCCTTTTTTCCTTTTGTTTCAGAAATTTTCCTTTGGGGTAATGTTTTTACCCCTTTAAGGCAGCTCCCACCCCCAGGGGCCCCCCTTTTCCCCTTTGCAAAGCCCCATTTAATTTTCCCAAACCTTTTTGTCCCAGGTTTTTCAGCCCAAAAAAAAACAAAAACCTCCAAGGATCCTTCCCAATCTACCTTTTTTCTGTATTTTTTCCCCCCAGAACTTTTCCATTTTTTCTTTAACCCACAAATACTTTCGAGGTTTTAAATACACTTAAGCAAACTTGCAAATTTTAAATTTACTTCACTTACTTCTTCCAAACAAAAATTTGAACTTTTTTTAATTTTAATTTTTTTTAAAAACCTTTTAAACCCCCAGCGATGGCGCTGTGCACTAAACTAAAAAACCCCACATCCCAAAAACTTCTTTTTTTTTTGTTTCAAAAAAATTTTTGCCCCACATTTATCTATTTTGCAAGACACACTAAAAGACTCGACAGACGACAGATTTGGAAAATCAAAATTTTTAAAAAAAAAACCCGATTAAAAGGCAAGCTTCTAAACCTTCCTCTACCCAAGGGAAAACCTGAATTCATGATTCCACCATCAAAAAATTCTCAATTTTTCCAAATTCTTTTTCTCTCCAAGCCATTAACCGTCTTTCCCACTCGCAAGGGGGGAACCCGAATTCCGTGTTTTTTTTCCCTTTGGGAGATTCCATAAATCACTGAAGCCCCCTCTTGGGGGTTTTGGCCCCCGGGGTTTTCCCCAGCTGACTTAAAAAAAACCCCTTTCCTTTTAAAACTTTGCTTTCCAAATTTACTCCAAAAACATTCAAAACACAAAAAAACAAAAAATACCCCCCCAAGGAGTTAAAATTGACAGGTCATAGGTTCAATAGCATGGGCCGGGGCTCCCTTACCTTTTCAGCGTGATTAACCAAAATTTAAACCCAAAGAAAACATAGTACAACTCCCCCCTAGGGCCCGGGAATTTTGCTCGGGGAAGCAAAGTTTAAACCCTTCTTACCCGGACAGATATTCAGAAGAGGGGTGGCGCCCTTTTATCCCCATTCGTGCCCCAGTGAAGCTCCACCAGGGTTTTATTTTTCGGTTTTAAAAAATCAGATCTAAGCCCCTTTCCTCACGTTTCAGGCGTCATCCCGTAATTTGATGTAGCCTCAAAGGGGCTATCCTGTCCCCGGGGGGGGTTCAAATTATCTTAAAAATAACAAAAGGTAACCCCAGAAAACAAATCACAAAAAGGCCCCGTTGGTTGTGAAAGTGCTTTTTGATTTTAATTTACAAAAAAGGTGGTTTTTTTTAAAAACTTTGGGAAAATTTTTTTAAAAAGAACATCACAGGGAGCTTCTGTGAGGGGTTTTTATTGGCACGTCCTTTTCTATGGACCAAATCCTCACACTTCAGGGATGTCTGAACACAGGGGGGGAAAATTTGACTAGGCGCCATCTTGGGGGTTTTCACGACGGCAAAACACTACAAGGGAGCCATTTTTTTAAACATTAATGAAAAAAAGGGTTTTACCTACCCGCTTTTTTTCATGCTTTTACTAATTTTTAAAATATGTGCCTATTAAGTATATAAAAAAATTTTATTATTGTGAAGTATAACTAAATTTAAACTTTTAAAAAATAAAAAAAAAGGGGTTCAAAACCCCTTTTATAACCCTTTTTTCCCCCCCAAAAACACTTTTTTATTTAGGTACGATATTCACCGGGTAACAAAAAAACATTTTACAGTTTGGGGTATTTGGTTTTTAGGGTTGGCTATATGTGTTTAGGCCATTTTTTATATTAAAAAGGGGAAAAAAATTTTAATTTCATTTCTATTAAAGAAATTTTTGTTTTAGGAATTTTTCTTTTGATCTGTGAGACGGTTTTCTATATTCCTATTATTATCTCTTTTTTCTGTGAGTTCTACAACAGTTTTTGGCACAAAATACACCAAAAAAATGGTGAAGCTCAATTCTGACAGGTCACCCATTGTGCTTTAAATTAGTAAATTTTGGTTAATAGAATTCTTGTTTATTTGTGAAAAATATCAAAATGTTGTGAAAATTTTGCAAAATTTGCCAAAGTTTTCAAAGCTTAATATTTCTGCATGTATACCACACAATATAGTTTATAACTAGCATCTACCAAATGTTTACTGTACGTTGGCATCATTTTTTAAATGTCTTTTTATGTCTTTAGGATATTAGGGGGCTTATACATTTAGTAGCAATTTTTCACATTTACAAGAAAATTCACAATACAGATTTTTTATTTTTTTTTAAAGATCAGTCCAGTTCTGACAAGGCTTTGAGGGGCCTGTGTGTTAGACACCCCCATAAATTATTCTTGCTAAGAAACTGCACCTCGTACAGTATTCAAAACAACATTTAGGAAGTTTTTTAACCCTCTAGGTGTTTCACAGAAAGTAAAGCAAAGTGGAGATGAAATCTCAAAATTTCACATTTTTGCAGATTTTACATTTTTATCCATTATTTACTGGAACGCAATAGGTGGTACCAGGAAAACCCCACTCAATATTGGTTCTCCCAATTTTGCTGTTTCTAGAGATATCCCATATGTGCGCTATTTGACACAATCACAAGCCTCAGAATCGGAAGAGCACCTACAGTATTTTGAGATCTCATTTTTATTAGGATATTTTCTAGGCACCATTACAAATTTGCAGACACCTTAAGGTGCTAAAACTATAATAAACACCCGTAAAAGGTCCTCATTTTGGAAACTACACCACTTGTTTCCAGGAGTTTAGTGAGTATATTGACCCCACAGGTGTTTCACAGATAAGGCTTCATTGGGCTATAGAAATGAAAAATAAAATGTTTTCCAATAATATGCAGTTTTAGCTGAAAATGTTTCGTTTTCACAAGGGATCCTCGAAAACAAAGGACCCCAAAATTTGCTAAGCAATTTCATTTAAAGCTTCATTTGCATATCCCACAAAGTTTCAGAATGAGTGAAACCTACCAAAGTCACCCCATTTAAGATTCAGCACCCCTCAAGGAATTAATCAAAGGGTATATTGTACATTTTGGGCCCACAGGTGCTTCACCAGTTATTTTAGCATTGGGCCGTGAAAATAGAAAAAAATGCCATTCCGCCATTGTTTTTGGGCCTTATTTTTACAGCATTCGCCCTGTAGTATAGATGACAGGATGTCTTTACTATGCGGGTCGGTACAAATACAATGATAGTAATTTTATATAGTTTCTATTTTTACTAATTTTACACAATAGAAATGCGTTTGTAAAAATTGCGTTTTTATTTTCATTTGACACTTTGATCGCTTTTTATCAATGATGTTTGGAGGCAGGATGAACAATATACACCAACACTTGTAGTGTCTTTTATTTTTATTTCTAACGGTCACTGTGTGATATAAATGACATGTTGGCTCAGGGCGATACGATTACAGCAATACCAAATTTATAAATTTTTTGTAATGCTTTACTGCCTTTACACACTTAAAGCACTTTTATTCAAAAAATAAAAAACTTTGCATCGCCATAGTCTGAGAGCCATCGCTAGTTTATTTTTCTGTATATTGTCCGGTGTAGGGGCTTGTTCTTTGCAGGATGAGTTGATGTTTTCATGTGATGCAGGAGGAAGAAAATACTGCAATGACATACATGACATGTTAACTTTACTCGGTTTGGTGATACGATTATGTCGATAGCCAATTTGATTCGTTTTTTTAATTTGTAACACTTTAAAAAAAAGTTTTTTATTGTGGAAAACACTGTTCATGCATCACTGCTATTGCTGATAGCCATAACTTTTTTTTCCAAATACAGAGCTGTTTTAGGGCTTTTTTTGCAGGATAAAAAAATGTATTTACAAGTACCACTTTAGCGATTATATGACGTTTTAATAATTTTTTATTCCATTTTATGTGCAGTGGAATGAACAAAAATTTGCATGAACCCCTTCCTGACCCTGATTTAAACTTACGTCAAATGTCAGGAAGAGGTTAATACTGTACTCGCTGCATCACAATAGCATCAACTGATATATTTTAGGGGACCTAATAGTAAGTACACTGTATATAACCTCTATTTCTGCATAAATTCCCTGATGCTCCATATTACAGTGCCATAGGCACACTATGGGCCACATGTATGAAAACTGTCTAGGTCTAAAACTCACTTTGTTGCCCAATCAGAGCTCCCCTCTCATTTTTAGAGCACTATATGAAATGAAAGGGGAACTCTGATTGGTTGCTATGGGCAACAAAGAAAGTCTTAGACCTAGACAGTTTTCATACATGTGGCCCTAGGTGCATAGGGTGCCTCTGTCTGACATAGTAAGTGGGGAATATAAGTATTTGTCACACTGGTTATTTTGCAAGTTTTTCAACTTAGAAAAAAATGGAGAGGTCTGTTATTTTTATCATAGGTGCACTTCAACTCGGAGAGACAGAATCTAAAAAAAAAATTCAAAAAATAACATTGCATGACTGATTAATTTGCATTTTATTGCATGAAATAAGTATTTGATCACCTACCAATCAGCAAGAATTCTGTCTCTCACAGACCTGTTAGTTTTTCTTTAAGAAGCACTCCTACTTTACACTCACTACCTTTATTAATTTCACCTGTTTGAACTCATTACCTATATATAAGAAACTGGTCCACACAATCAATCACACTCCAACCTCACCCCCATGGCCCAGACCAAAAAGCTGTCTAAGGAAACCAGGGACAAAATTGTAGACTTGCACAAGGCTGGTTTGGGCTACAGGACAATAGGCAAGCAGCTTGGTGAGAAGGCAACAACTGTGGGCCCAATTATTAGATCTGGGGCTCACCTTGTGGGATTAGGATGATTCTGAGAAAGGTCAGGAATCAGCCCAGAACTACACAGGAGGACCTCGTCAATGACCTGAATACAACTGGGATCACGGTGTCAAAGATTACCATTAGTAACGCACTACACTGTCATAGATTAAAATCCTGCAGGGTACGCAAGGTCCCCCTGCTCCAGCCAGCACATGTCCAGGTCCATTTGAAGTTCACCAGAGAAGGCATGGAAGAAGGTCACGTGGTCAGATGAGAACAAAATAGATCTTTTTGGTATCAACTCCACTCACCATGTTTGGAGGAAGAAGAAGGATGCATGCAATCCCAAGGACATCGGTCGTGGCTGGGTCTTCCAGCAGGACAATGACCCAAAACACACAGCCAGGGCAACTAAGGAGCAGCTCTCTAAGAAGCATTTCAAGGTCCTGGAGTGGCCTGGCCAATCCTCAGAACTAAACCCAATCAAAAATCTGTGGAGGGAGCTGAAACTCAATGTAGCCCAGTGACAGCCCCAAAACCTGAAAGATCTGGAGAAAATCTGTATGGAGGAGTGGGCCAAAATCCCTGCGGCAGTGTGTGCAAACTTGGTCAAAAACTACAGGAAATGTCTGACCTCTGTAACTGCAGGCAAAGGTTTCTGTGCCAAATATTAAAGGGGTGTTCTGGGCCCCAACATTGCTTGTTTGTCAGTCAGGGTATAAGTAGGAATAGAAGAGAAACCTCATACTTACCTCCCAGATGGTCCCGTTCGCTTCTGGTGCGTTTACTGAAGCAGTGAACGGTTGTGCACATGACGTTGTGGCATGTGATTGGCTGCACTTTTCATATGAACGATGGACGTTCTCTGCTTATTTCCAGGTTGAATACACCGGCAGCCAGGAGTAAATGGGAGGTTTCTCTTCTATTTCTACTCATATCCTGATAGACAAACGAGCAATGTTAGAGCACCCCTTTAAGTTCGGTTTTTCTATGGTATCAAATACTTATTTCATGCAATAAAATGCAAATTAATGATTTAAAAATCTAAAATGTGATTTTGTGGATTTCTTTTTAGATTCTGTCTTTCACAGTTGAAGTGTACCTACAATTTACAGATCTCTCCATTTTTTGGAGGTGATAAAATGTATTATTATTTTCCCCTCTGCAACAGATATCTAGCTCAAGGAGCAATGCTGTTTTGGGCGCTGAAAAAAACCCATCCGCATCCTCAAGAATGTGCGGTTATTCCATATAGTTCAATGCAACAAATCTCCTGAATCATAGATTAATTATTAAGGGAACGCGTTGCTAAAAACATAAGCACTGCTTGGGCTGCCTACCTAATTTGAATATAGGAATAAAGTCTACATTTTTTTAGGACACTAAAAAAACTGTTTTTTTTTCTTCTAAAATATAGCTGGTGCTCCAAACCTTTAGTGCATCCTCTATGAGGGATTCTGGTCATTTTGTTTCTATACGTTGATTGGAAGGTAAACTCCATGTAAAGGGAACTTGTCACTTAGCTTATGTTGCCTTTGCCAAGGCAAAGCTAGTGATAGACATGCTGTTTCCAGTGGTGTGTCCCTGATTTTGTAAAATACAGTAGTTTCAGAGCCAAAGATGAGTCCACTTCATTCAGGAGCAGGTGTTAGCCCTTCTCACTTACTGCTAGATCCGCCCACTGTTGTTTTTTACACCCATCTGGTAGCCCCCTGGCTCATTTTTGCAGCGAACTTTTCCATTGTAGTGTGTCTGTCTGCCTTTTCACACCTTTGTAGCTGACATTCACCTCTCCATAAATCCAAAAGGTCCTGTATTTCCCATCATTTATTTAAAGCGTTTCATTTGTCCCCAAATAAACTTTCACTACAGCAGCACATGAACAATTCACAAACTATGCAATTACAGAAATACTGTCACCTTTGGCCCGAAAGTCAATAAACATCTCTCTTTGCCAGTCTGATACATCTCTGCTTTTACTCATGACAGCAACGAGGAAAATGTGTGCAGTCTATTGCACACCTTATTTACCCATAAAGCCTGCTCACCGCACATGACTTCCTTGCTTAGTTACATATTGTCTACGTCAAAAGTAGGAAGTGGTCATAATAATGTGGCTGTGTAGATATTGCGCATTCTAAAGTTTAAAAATGAAATTGACAATCTTTCTTTTGTGAACTTTACTTAAAATAATCTTACATTGCACTTACTTTAATCCCCTTCCCTATTGGGTTTTTTTTCCATCATGACTAAAATTAGCACCTTTGGGGGTTCATCTCCCGGGATTCCTTCAGACTCTAAGCCTGCAACAAAGTTTATTAATCCTCTATGTTTAGCATATTTCCAAGTTATTAGTGCTTACAAATCCCACAGTTAATCCTTCATTAGCTGTTTTACCTTGCTCCACAGTGCATATATTATGAAGATGTGAATGGCTCCCATGTAGAACCCTGAATTTCAATTCAATCTGTGCAAAATATTCTGTCCTTAAGGGGTTTTCCCACTGAGTAAAATTGATGTGGGGATTTTGAAATTTTAAATCATAACTTTTTACCATTTTCACTTTTAAAAAATTCTGTACCATTTTTTTTTTTAGCTGCCCCCTTTGGGGCGCACCCCCACAGCAAGGCAAACCGGGACATATTTGCCCGTTTTCGCCGCCCCCCACGGGTTTTTGAGTGGAGCCTTCCAGCCGTGAAGTGGGGGGTCTGAACAACACCAAAAAGGGGCACAAGAGAAGTTCCCCCCAAAATTTGGGTCACCTTGCCGGGGGTAGGTGACTTTTACATTTTTGATAAAAAATGTACACTAAGCACTAAAAACCTCAATTTTTTTTTTCATTTTTTTCATAATTTCAAAGTAGCAGAAATCTTTTCCACAAGTTCCTATGTCCCTTTGATTTTTTTTGTGCCTTAGAGTGCTATAAAGTTGAATTGTTTTTGATACCCCCTTCAGGAAAAAAACAGGTCTGTACCCTATAGCGACCTAAAGCTGATGCACCCCATACAAGAGGGGAATCTAAAAAAGGTAGGACAATGTTACTGGACATATATTGCAAAGTGACTTTTTTTTGCAAGATCCTTGTAGTGATACAACCCCTTTAAACATGTAGATAAAGATAATAAAGGTTACTACCAAACACCAGTTAAATAGAAATAGATTGCTCATCCTGTATATTGTAATTTTATGCTCCATAAGCTTCACTGTATAATTTTGGGTATCCAGTTGTCAGCACCAACTCAAAGACAAACCTTTTTTCCACAAGAGCCCTTGGGGCTTGAAATGCTAATGAAAGAAAAAGCCCTGTTGCTTTTATGCTTGCCACATTGTCTGTGGTTTAAAGGATTACATGTTTTAGAAGATTTTGGATTTTCCACTTTATTCTGAACAAATACTACCAAACATATTGCTGTTCTGATTTTGCTCCATTTCAGGATTAGAGCAGTTCTTTTCTCCTGCTTGTGTATACAAGCTTACAGTGAAGTAAATAATTATTGATCCCCTTCCTATTGTGTTTTAATTTGGGCCCACGACAAAGACATGAACAGTCAAATTTTTAAGGGTAGGTTAAATTTTTTAAAATTTTAGGATGAAATCAAAAAAAAAAAATCCAAAAACACATTGTTAAATTATAAATTTTATTTGCACTTTCCCGAGAGAAAAAAGATTTGACCCTCTCAAACAAGACTTAAAAAATTTGGGGCAAAACTCTTTTTGAAAAACAAGCATCGAACTTTTTTTTGTATTTGATTTAGTTTGTGCATGCGGGGGAATTTTGACCACTCACCTAAGTCATTAAGATTTTAGGCTTTTGCTTTGGCAACCGGAGTTTCACCCCTCCATAAATTTACCGGTATGGTGTAGACTGGCAACCCTTCATGATTTAAATGTTTTTTTTTTTGAGCCACTCCTTTGTTGCATGGTTTATGTTTTTGGGTCATTGCTTGCTGGAAGACCCAGCAAAAACCTATTTTAATGCCGGGCAGAACAAAGGGAGACACCAGGTTTTTACATACAGGGCTCCATCCTTTCTCCCATTGATGAGTAAATATCCTGTGCCCTTAGAAGAGAAACACCCCCAAAACAAATTTTTTCCCCACCCCCAAAAGCTTGACAGGGGGATGGGTTCTTTGGGGTCATAGGCAGCATTTCTTTTCCCCAAACAGGGTATTTGGATTAATGCCAAAACCAATTTTTTGCTCATCTGACCAAAAGCACCCTTCTCCCAATCACTCCAGAATCATCCAGGTGTTCATTGGCAAACTTCAATGGGCTTGCACAATGCCTTCTTTACGGGGGACCCTTGCGGCCTGCAGGATTTTTAAACCCTTAAGGGGTAATGTGTTTTCCAATGGTTTTCTGGTGACTGGGTACCACGCCTTGAGATCAAAACAAGTTCCCCCATTTGATTTAGGGTGATCCCATGTTCCTCATAACAAGGATACCCCCCGGTAGATTTTGCATGGTGCCCCAGATCGAGTCAATTGACGTCATTTTGTATTTCTTCCATTTTTATTATTTTATATTTTATTATTATTTTTATTGCACCTTTTTCCCTTCCCCCCCAGCTCTTACTTGTGGTTTTTTTATCCCATTCCAGATTTTTGGCAGGCCTATGATCTTGCCCCAACACGTTAAAAAGCTCTTTGGTCTTGCCCATGTTGAAAGGTTTGTTTGATTTTTAATTAAGTCTGTGGACAGATTCTTTTATAAGGGAATTTAAACAGCTGTCTTTAATGCAGGTAATGAGTTGTTAAAAAACATCTAACTGGGTTTGTAAAGCCAAACCTCAAGGTTTGGGGGGGGGGTATAATGCAAATACTTTTAGAATTTAACAATCAAATTTTTTGATTTTATTTTGATTTCATCTCTCAAAGTTAAAATTAACCTACCCCTTAAAATTAAACTATTCATGTCTTTTTTCATGGGGAAACTTTCAAAATCAAAGAGATCAAATAATTTTTTTCCCTTTACTTACCAGGGAATCAACCCTTCTCTCGCTGTAGCACAATGGCTGGGAAAGGGGGCATCACGCCC